>CM059815.1:42330870-42372532 GCA_030435695.1 Brachymystax lenok tsinlingensis
TCAGCCGTTATGGTCAGTCTAGCTGTATGGAGAAGGTACTGCTCTGTTTCAGCTGTTATGTTCAGTCTAGCTGTATGGAGGAGAAGGTGCTGCTCTGTTTCAGCCGTTATGGTCAGTCTAGCTGTGTGGAAGAGAAGGTGCTGCTATGTTTCTGCTGTTATGGTCAGTCTATCTGTATGGAGAAGGTGCTGCTCTGTTTCAGCCGTTATGGTCAGTCTAGCTGTGTGGAGGAGAAGGTGCTGCTCTGTTTCAGCTGTTATGGTCAGTCTAGCTGTGTGGAGGAGAAGGTACTGCTCTGTTTCAGCTGTTATGGTCAGTCTAGCTGTATGGAGGAGAAGGTACTGCTCTGTTTCAGCTGTTATGGTCAGTCTAGATGTGTGGAGAAGAAGGTACTGCTCTGTTTCAGCCTTATGGGCAGTCTAGCTGTATGGAGAAGGTCCTGCTCTGTTTCAGCTGTTATGGTCAGTCTAGCTGTATTGTGAAGGTGCTGCTCTGTTTCAGCCGTTATGGTCAGTCTAGCTGTGTGGAGGAGAAGGTGCTGCTCTGTTTCAGCCGTTATGGTCAGTCTAGCTGTGTGGAGGAGAAGGTACTGCTCTGTTTCAGCCGTTATGGTGAGTCTACCTGTATGGAGGAGAAGGTACTGCTCTGTTTCAGCTGTTATGGTCAGTCTAGCTGTATGGAGGAGAAGGTACTGCTCTGTTTAAACTGTTATGGTCAGTCTAGCTGTGTGGAGGAGAAGGTACTGCTCTGTTTCAGCTGTTATGGTCAGTCTAGCTGTATGGAGAAGTTCCTGCTCTGTTTCAGCTGTTATGTTCAGTCTAGCTGTATGGAGGAGAAGGTGCTGCTCTGTTTCAGCCGTTATGGTCAGTCTAGCTGTATGGAGAAGGTACTGCTCTGTTTCAGCTGTTATGTTCAGTCTAGCTGTATGGAGGAGAAGGTGCTGCTCTGTTTCAGCCGTTATGGTCAGTCTAGCTGTGTGGAAGAGAAGGTGCTGCTCTGTTTCAGCTGTTATGGTCAGTCTATCTGTATGGAGAAGGTGCTGCTCTGTTTCAGCCGTTATGGTCAGTCTAGCTGTGTGGAGGAGAAGGTGCTGCTCTGTTTCAGCTGTTATGGTCAGTCTAGCTGTGTGGAGGAGAAGGTACTGCTCTGTTTCAGCTGTTATGGTCAGTCTAGCTGTATGGAGGAGAAGGTACTGCTCTGTTTCAGCTGTTATGGTCAGTCTAGATGTGTGGAGAAGAAGGTACTGCTCTGTTTCAGACGTTATGGGCAGTCTAGCTGTATGGAGAAGGTACTGCTCTGTTTCAGCTGTTATGGTCAGTCTAGCTGTATGGAGGAGAAGGTACTGCTCTCTTTCAGCTGTTCTGGTCAGTCTAGCTGTGTGGAGCAGAAGGTGCTGCTCTGTTTCAGATGTTATGGTCAGTCTAGCTGTGTGGAGGAGAATGTGCTGCTCTGTTTCAGCTGTTATGGCCAGCCTAACTGTGCGGAGGAGAAGGTCCTGCTCTGTTTCAGCTGTTATGGTCAGTCTAGCTGTATGGAGAAGTTCCTGCTCTGTTTCAGCCGTTATGGGCAGTCTAGCTGTATGGAGAAGGTACTGCTCTGTTTCAGCTGTTATGGTCAGTCCTGCTGTATGGAGAAGGTGCTGCTCTGTTTCAGCCGTTATGGTCAGTCTAGCTGTGTGGAGGAGAAGGTGCTGCTCTGTTTCAGCTGTTATGGTCAGTCTAGCTGTGTGGAGGAGAAGGTACTGCTCTGTTTCAGCTGTTATGGTCAGTCTAGCTGTATGGAGGAGAAGGTACTGCTCTGTTTCAGCTGTTATGGTCAGTCTAGATGTGTGGAGAAGAAGGTACTGCTCTGTTTCAGACGTTATGGGCAGTCTAGCTGTATGGAGAAGGTACTGCTCTGTTTCAGCTGTTATGGTCAGTCTAGCTGTATTGTGAAGGTGCTGCTCTGTTTCAGCCGTTATGGTCAGTCTAGCTGTGTGGAGGAGAAGGTGCTGCTCTGTTTCAGCCGTTATGGTCAGTCTAGCTGTGTGGAGGAGAAGGTACTGCTCTGTTTCAGCCGTTATGGTGAGTCTACCTGTATGGAGGAGAAGGTACTGCTCTGTTTCAGCTGTTATGGTCAGTCTAGCTGTATGGAGGAGAAGGTACTGCTCTGTTTAAACTGTTATGGTCAGTCTAGCTGTGTGGAGGAGAAGGTACTGCTCTGTTTCAGCTGTTATGGTCAGTCTAGCTGTATGGAGAAGTTCCTGCTCTGTTTCAGCCGTTATGGTCAGTCTAGCTGTATGGAGAAGGTACTGCTCTGTTTCAGCTGTTATGTTCAGTCTAGCTGTATGGAGGAGAAGGTGCTGCTCTGTTTCAGCCGTTATGGTCAGTCTAGCTGTGTGGAAGAGAAGGTGCTGCTCTGTTTCAGCTGTTATGGTCAGTCTATCTGTATGGAGAAGGTGCTGCTCTGTTTCAGCCGTTATGGTCAGTCTAGCTGTGTGGAGGAGAATGTGCTGCTCTGTTTCAGCTGTTATGGCCAGCCTAACTGTGCGGAGGAGAAGGTCCTGCTCTGTTTCAGCTGTTATGGTCAGTCTAGCTGTGTGGAGGAGAAGGTACTGCTCTTTTTCAGCTGTTATGGCCAGTCTAGCTGTATGGAGAAGGTACTGCTCTGTTTCAGCTGTTATGGTCAGTCTAGCTGTATGGAGAAGGTGCTGCTCTGTTTCAGCCGTTATGGTCAGTCTAGCTGTGTGGAGGAGAAGGTGCTGCTCTGTTTCAGCTGTTATGGTCAGTCTAGCTGTGTGGAGGAGAAGGTACTGCTCTGTTTCAGCTGTTATGGTCAGTCTAGCTGTATGGAGGAGAAGGTACTGCTCTGTTTCAGCTGTTATGGTCAGTCTAGATGTGTGGAGAAGAAGGTACTGCTCTGTTTCAGACGTTATGGGCAGTCTAGCTGTATGGAGAAGGTACTGCTCTGTTTCAGCTGTTATGGTCAGTCTAGCTGTATGGAGGAGAAGGTACTGCTCTCTTTCAGCTGTTCTGGTCAGTCTAGCTGTGTGGAGGAGAAGGTGCTGCTCTGTTTCAGCCGTTATGGTCAGTCTAGCTGTGTGGAGGAGAAGGTACTGCTCTGTTTCAGCCGTTATGGTGAGTCTACCTGTATGGAGGAGAAGGTACTGCTCTGTTTCAGCTGTTATGGTCAGTCTAGCTGTATGGAGGAGAAGGTACTGCTCTGTTTAAACTGTTATGGTCAGTCTAGCTGTGTGGAGGAGAAGGTACTGCTCTGTTTCAGCTGTTATGGTCAGTCTAGCTGTATGGAGGAGAAGTTCCTGCTCTGTTTCAGCTGTTATGTTCAGTCTAGCTGTATGGAGGAGAAGGTGCTGCTCTGTTTCAGCCGTTATGGTCAGTCTAGCTGTATGGAGAAGGTACTGCTCTGTTTCAGCTGTTATGTTCAGTCTAGCTGTATGGAGGAGAAGGTGCTGCTCTGTTTCAGCCGTTATGGTCAGTCTAGCTGTGTGGAAGAGAAGGTGCTGCTCTGTTTCAGCTGTTATGGTCAGTCTATCTGTATGGAGAAGGTGCTGCTCTGTTTCAGCCGTTATGGTCAGTCTAGCTGTGTGGAGGAGAAGGTACTGCTCTGTTTCAGCTGTTATGGTCAGTCTAGCTGTATGGAGGAGAAGGTACTGCTCTGTTTCAGCTGTTATGGTCAGTCTAGATGTGTGGAGAAGAAGGTACTGCTCTGTTTCAGACGTTATGGGCAGTCTAGCTGTATGGAGAAGGTACTGCTCTGTTTCAGCTGTTATGGTCAGTCTAGCTGTATGGAGGAGAAGGTACTGCTCTCTTTCAGCTGTTCTGGTCAGTCTAGCTGTGTGGAGGAGAAGGTGCTGCTCTGTTTCAGATGTTATGGTCAGTCTAGCTGTGTGGAGGAGAATGTGCTGCTCTGTTTCAGCTGTTATGGCCAGCCTAACTGTGCGGAGGAGAAGGTCCTGCTCTGTTTCAGCTGTTACGTTCAGTCAGTCTAGCTGTATGGAGAAGTTCCTGCTCTGTTTCAGCCGGTATGGGCAGTCTAGCTGTATGGAGAAGGTACTGCTCTGTTTCAGCTGTTATGGTCAGTCTAGCTGCTGTATGGAGAAGGTGCTGCTCTGTTTCAGCCGTTATGGTCAGTCTAGCTGTGTGGAGGAGAAGGTGCTGCTCTGTTTCAGCTGTTATGGTCAGTCTAGCTGTGTGGAGGAGAAGGTACTGCTCTGTTTCAGCTGTTATGGTCAGTCTAGCTGTATGGAGGAGAAGGTACTGCTCTGTTTCAGCTGTTATGGTCAGTCTAGATGTGTGGAGAAGAAGGTACTGCTCTGTTTCAGACGTTATGGGCAGTCTAGCTGTATGGAGAAGGTACTGCTCTGTTTCAGCTGTTATGGTCAGTCTAGCTGTATTGTGAAGGTGCTGCTCTGTTTCAGCCGTTATGGTCAGTCTAGCTGTGTGGAGGAGAAGGTGCTGCTCTGTTTCAGCCGTTATGGTCAGTCTAGCTGTGTGGAGGAGAAGGTACTGCTCTGTTTCAGCCGTTATGGTGAGTCTACCTGTATGGAGGAGAAGGTACTGCTCTGTTTCAGCTGTTATGGTCAGTCTAGCTGTATGGAGGAGAAGGTACTGCTCTGTTTAAACTGTTATGGTCAGTCTAGCTGTGTGGAGGAGAAGGTACTGCTCTGTTTCAGCTGTTATGGTCAGTCTAGCTGTATGGAGAAGTTCCTGCTCTGTTTCAGCCGTTATGGTCAGTCTAGCTGTATGGAGAAGGTACTGCTCTGTTTCAGCTGTTATGTTCAGTCTAGCTGTATGGAGGAGAAGGTGCTGCTCTGTTTCAGCCGTTATGGTCAGTCTAGCTGTGTGGAAGAGAAGGTGCTGCTCTGTTTCAGCTGTTATGGTCAGTCTATCTGTATGGAGAAGGTGCTGCTCTGTTTCAGCCGTTATGGTCAGTCTAGCTGTGTGGAGGAGAAGGTGCTGCTCTGTTTCAGCTGTTATGGTCAGTCTAGCTGTGTGGAGGAGAAGGTACTGCTCTGTTTCAGCTGTTATGGTCAGTCTAGCTGTATGGAGGAGAAGGTACTGCTCTGTTTCAGCTGTTATGGTCAGTCTAGCTGTATGGAGGAGAAGGTACTGCTCTCTTTCAGCTGTTCTGGTCAGTCTAGCTGTGTGGAGGAGAAGGTGCTGCTCTGTTTCAGATGTTATGGTCAGTCTAGCTGTGTGGAGGAGAATGTGCTGCTCTGTTTCAGCTGTTATGGCCAGCCTAACTGTGCGGAGGAGAAGGTCCTGCTCTGTTTCAGCTATTATGGTGAGTCTAGCTGTATGGAGAAGGTACTGCTCTGTTTCAGCTGTTATGGTCAGTCTAGCTGTGTGGAGAAGAAGGTACTGCTCTGTTTCAGCCGTTATGGTCAGTCTAGCTGTGTGGAGGAGAAGGTGCTGCTCTGTTTCAGCTGTTATGGTGAGTCTAGCTGTATGGAGGAGATGGTACTGCTCTGTTTCAGCTGTTATGGTCAGTCTAGCTGTATGGAGAAGTTCCTGCTCTGTTTCAGCCGTTATGGGCAGTCTAGCTGTATGGAGAAGGTACTGCTCTGTTTCAGCTGTTATGGTCAGTCTAGCTGTATGGAGAAGGTGCTGCTCTGTTTCAGCCGTTATGGTCAGTCTAGCTGTGTGGAGGAGAAGGTGCTGCTCTGTTTCAGCTGTTATGGTCAGTCTAGCTGTGTGGAGGAGAAGGTACTGCTCTGTTTCAGCCGTTATGGTCAGTCTAGCTGTATGGAGGAGAAGGTACTGCTCTGTTTCAGCTGTTATGGTCAGTCTAGATGTGTGGAGAAGAAGGTACTGCTCTGTTTCAGACGTTATGGGCAGTCTAGCTGTATGGAGAAGGTACTGCTCTGTTTCAGCTGTTATGGTCAGTCTAGATGTGTGGAGAAGAAGGTACTGCTCTGTTTCAGCCTTATGGGCAGTCTAGCTGTATGGAGAAGGTCCTGCTCTGTTTCAGCTGTTATGGTCAGTCTAGCTGTATTGTGAAGGTGCTGCTCTGTTTCAGCCGTTATGGTCAGTCTAGCTGTGTGGAGGAGAAGGTGCTGCTCTGTTTCAGCTGTTATGGTCAGTCTAGCTGTGTGGAGGAGAAGGTACTGCTCTGTTTCAGCCGTTATGGTGAGTCTACCTGTATGGAGGAGAAGGTACTGCTCTGTTTCAGCTGTTATGGTCAGTCTAGCTGTATGGAGGAGAAGGTACTGCTCTGTTTCAGCTGTTATGGTCAGTCTAGCTGTATGGAGGAGAAGGTACTGCTCTGTTTCAGCTGTTATGGTCAGTCTAGCTGTGTGGAGGAGAATGTGCTGCTCTGTTTCAGCTGTTATGGTCAGTCTAGCTGTGTGGAGGAGAATGTGCTGCTCTGTTTCAGCTGTTATGGTCAGCCTAACTGTGCTGGAGGAGAAGGTCCTGCTCTGTTTCAGCTGTTATGGTCAGTCTAGCTGTATGGAGAAGGTACTGCTCTGTTTCAGCTGTTATGGTCAGTCTAGCTGTATGGAGGAGAAGGTGCTGCTCTGTTTCAGCCGTTATGGTCAGTCTAGCTGTGTGGAGGAGAAGGTGCTGCTCTGTTTCAGCTGTTATGGTCAGTCTAGCTGTGTGGAGGAGAAGGTACTGCTCTGTTTCAGCTGTTATGGTCAGTCTAGCTGTGTGGAGGAGAAGGTACTGCTCTGTTTCAGCTGTTATGGTCAGTCTAGCTGTATGGAGAAGTTCCTGCTCTGTTTCAGCCGTTATGGGCAGTCTAGCTGTATGGAGAAGGTACTGCTCTGTTTCAGCTGTTATGGTCAGTCTAGCTGTATGGAGAAGGTGCTGCTCTGTTTCAGCCGTTATGGTCAGTCTAGCTGTGTGGAGGAGAAGGTGCTGCTCTGTTTCAGCTGTTATGGTCAGTCTAGCTGTGTGGAGGAGAAGGTACTGCTCTGTTTCAGCTGTTATGGTCAGTCTAGCTGTATGGAGGAGAATGTACTGCTCTGTTTCAGCTGTTATGGTCAGTCTAGATGTGTGGAGAAGAAGGTACTGCTCTGTTTCAGACGTTATGGGCAGTCTAGCTGTATGGAGAAGGTACTGCTCTGTTTCAGCTGTTATGGTCAGTCTAGCTGTATGGAGGAGAAGGTACTGCTCTCTTTCAGCTGTTCTGGTCAGTCTAGCTGTGTGGAGGAGAAGGTGCTGCTCTGTTTCAGATGTTATGGTCAGTCTAGCTGTGTGGAGGAGAATGTGCTGCTCTGTTTCAGCTGTTATGGCCAGCCTAACTGTGCGGAGGAGAAGGTCCTGCTCTGTTTCAGCTATTATGGTGAGTCTAGCTGTATGGAGAAGGTACTGCTCTGTTTCAGCTGTTATGGTCAGTCTAGCTGTGTGGAGAAGAAGGTACTGCTCTGTTTCAGCCGTTATGGTCAGTCTAGCTGTGTGGAGGAGAAGGTGCTGCTCTGTTTCAGCTGTTATGGTCAGTCTAGCTGTATGGAGGAGAAGGTACTGCTCTGTTTCAGCTGTTATGGTCAGTCTAGCTGTGTGGAGGAGAAGGTACTGCTCTGTTTCAGCTGTTATGGTCAGTCTAGCTGTATGGAGAAGTTCCTGCTCTGTTTCAGCCGTTATGGTCAGTCTAGCTGTATGGAGAAGGTACTGCTCTGTTTCAGCTGTTATGGTCAGTCTAGCTGTATGGAGAAGGTGCTGCTCTGTTTCAGCCGTTATGGTCAGTCTAGCTGTGTGGAGGAGAAGGTGCTGCTCTGTTTCAGCTGTTATGGTCAGTCTAGCTGTGTGGAGGAGAAGGTGCTGCTCTGTTTCAGCTGTTATGGTCAGTCTAGCTGTATGGAGGAGAAGGTACTGCTCTGTTTCATCTGTTATGGTCACTCTAGCTGTATGGAGGAGAAGGTCCTGCTATGTTTCAGCTGTTAAGTTCAGTCTAGCTGTATGGAGAAGGTATTACTTTTTTTCAGCTGATATGGTCAGTCTAGCTGTGTGGAGGAGAAGGTGCTGCTCTGTTTCAGCTGTTATGGTCAGTCTAGCTGTGTGGAGGAGAAGGTGCTGCTCTGTTTCAGCTGTTATGGTCAGTCTAGCTGTATGGAGAAGGTGCTGCTCTGTTTCAGCTGTTATGGTCAGTCTAGCTGTATGGAGAAGGTGCTGCTCTGTTTCAGCTGTTATGGTCAGTCTAGCTGTGTGGAGGAGAAGGTGCTGCTCTGTTTCAGCTGTTATGGTCAGTCTAGCTGTATGGAGAAGGTGCTGCTCTGTTTCAGCTGTTATGGTCAGTCTAGCTGTGTGGAGGAGAAGGTGCTGCTCTGTTTCAGCTGTTATGGTCAGTCTAGCTGTGTGGAGGAGAAGGTACTGCTCTGTTTCAGCTGTTATGGTCAGTCTAGCTGTATGGAGGAGAAGGTACTGCTCTGTTTCAGCTGTTATGGTCAGTCTAGCTGTGTGGAGGAGAAGGTACTGCTCTGTTTCAGCTGTTATGGTCAGTCTAGCTGTATGGAGAAGTTCCTGCTCTGTTTCAGCCGTTATGGGCAGTCTAGCTGTATGGAGAAGGTACTGCTCTGTTTCAGCTGTTATGGTCAGTCTAGCTGTATGGAGAAGGTGCTGCTCTGTTTCAGCCGTTATGGTCAGTCTAGCTGTGTGGAGGAGAAGGTGCTGCTCTGTTTCAGCTGTTATGGTCAGTCTAGCTGTGTGGAGGAGAAGGTACTGCTCTGTTTCAGCTGTTATGGTCAGTCTAGCTGTATGGAGGAGAATGTACTGCTCTGTTTCAGCTGTTATGGTCAGTCTAGATGTGTGGAGAAGAAGGTACTGCTCTGTTTCAGACGTTATGGGCAGTCTAGCTGTATGGAGAAGGTACTGCTCTGTTTCAGCTGTTATGGTCAGTCTAGCTGTATGGAGGAGAAGGTACTGCTCTCTTTCAGCTGTTCTGGTCAGTCTAGCTGTGTGGAGGAGAAGGTGCTGCTCTGTTTCAGATGTTATGGTCAGTCTAGCTGTGTGGAGGAGAATGTGCTGCTCTGTTTCAGCTGTTATGGCCAGCCTAACTGTGCGGAGGAGAAGGTCCTGCTCTGTTTCAGCTATTATGGTGAGTCTAGCTGTATGGAGAAGGTACTGCTCTGTTTCAGCTGTTATGGTCAGTCTAGCTGTGTGGAGAAGAAGGTACTGCTCTGTTTCAGCCGTTATGGTCAGTCTAGCTGTGTGGAGGAGAAGGTGCTGCTCTGTTTCAGCTGTTATGGTGAGTCTAGCTGTATGGAGGAGATGGTACTGCTCTGTTTCAGCTGTTATGGTCAGTCTAGCTGTGTGGAGGAGAAGGTACTGCTCTGTTTCAGCTGTTATGGTCAGTCTAGCTGTGTGGAGGAGAAGGTACTGCTCTGTTTCAGCTGTTATGGTCAGTCTAGCTGTATGGAGAAGTTCCTGCTCTGTTTCAGCTGTTATGGTCAGTCTAGCTGTATGGAGAAGGTACTGCTCTGTTTCAGCTGTTATGTTCAGTCTAGCTGTATGGAGGAGAAGGTGCTGCTCTGTTTCAGCCGTTATGGTCAGTCTAGCTGTGTGGAGGAGAAGGTGCTGCTCTGTTTCAGCTGTTATGGTCAGTCTAGCTGTATGGAGGAGAAGGTGCTGCTCTGTTTCAGCCGTTATGGTCAGTCTAGCTGTGTGGAGGAGAAGGTGCTGCTCTGTTTCAGCTGTTATGGTCAGTCTAGCTGTGTGGAGGAGAAGGTACTGCTCTGTTTCAGCTGTTATGGTCAGTCTAGCTGTATGGAGGAGAAGGTACTGCTCTGTTTCAGCTGTTATGGTCAGTCTAGATGTGTGGAGAAGAAGGTACTGCTCTGTTTCAGCTGTTATGGGCAGTCTAGCTGTATGGAGAAGGTACTGCTCTGTTTCAGCTGTTATGGTCAGTCTAGCTGTATGGAGGAGAAGGTACTGCTCTGTTTCAGCTGTTCTGGTCAGTCTAGCTGTGTGGAGGAGAAGGTGCTGCTCTGTTTCAGATGTTATGGTCAGTCTAGCTGTGTGGAGGAGAATGTGCTGCTCTGTTTCAGCTGTTATGGCCAGCCTAACTGTGCGGAGGAGAAGGTCCTGCTCTGTTTCAGCTATTATGGTGAGTCTAGCTGTATGGAGAAGGTACTGCTCTGTTTCAGCTGTTATGGTCAGTCTAGCTGTGTGGAGAAGAAGGTACTGCTCTGTTTCAGCCGTTATGGTCAGTCTAGCTGTGTGGAGGAGAAGGTGCTGCTCTGTTTCAGCTGTTATGGTGAGTCTAGCTGTATGGAGGAGATGGTACTGCTCTGTTTCAGCTGTTATGGTCAGTCTAGCTGTGTGGAGGAGAAGGTACTGCTCTGTTTCAGCTGTTATGGTCAGTCTAGCTGTATGGAGAAGTTCCTGCTCTGTTTCAGCCGTTATGGGCAGTCTAGCTGTATGGAGAAGGTACTGCTCTGTTTCAGCTGTTATGGTCAGTCTAGCTGTATGGAGAAGGTGCTGCTCTGTTTCAGCCGTTATGGTCAGTCTAGCTGTGTGGAGGAGAAGGTGCTGCTCTGTTTCAGCTGTTATGGTCAGTCTAGCTGTGTGGAGGAGAAGGTACTGCTCTGTTTCAGCTGTTATGGTCAGTCTAGCTGTATGGAGGAGAATGTACTGCTCTGTTTCAGCTGTTATGGTCAGTCTAGATGTGTGGAGAAGAAGGTACTGCTCTGTTTCAGACGTTATGGGCAGTCTAGCTGTATGGAGAAGGTACTGCTCTGTTTCAGCTGTTATGGTCAGTCTAGCTGTATGGAGGAGAAGGTACTGCTCTCTTTCAGCTGTTCTGGTCAGTCTAGCTGTGTGGAGGAGAAGGTGCTGCTCTGTTTCAGATGTTATGGTCAGTCTAGCTGTGTGGAGGAGAATGTGCTGCTCTGTTTCAGCTGTTATGGCCAGCCTAACTGTGCGGAGGAGAAGGTCCTGCTCTGTTTCAGCTATTATGGTGAGTCTAGCTGTATGGAGAAGGTACTGCTCTGTTTCAGCTGTTATGGTCAGTCTAGCTGTGTGGAGAAGAAGGTACTGCTCTGTTTCAGCCGTTATGGTCAGTCTAGCTGTGTGGAGGAGAAGGTGCTGCTCTGTTTCAGCTGTTATGGTGAGTCTAGCTGTATGGAGGAGATGGTACTGCTCTGTTTCAGCTGTTATGGTCAGTCTAGCTGTGTGGAGGAGAAGGTACTGCTCTGTTTCAGCTGTTATGGTCAGTCTAGCTGTATGGAGAAGTTCCTGCTCTGTTTCAGCCGTTATGGGCAGTCTAGCTGTATGGAGAAGGTACTGCTCTGTTTCAGCTGTTATGGTCAGTCTAGCTGTATGGAGAAGGTGCTGCTCTGTTTCAGCCGTTATGGTCAGTCTAGCTGTGTGGAGGAGAAGGTGCTGCTCTGTTTCAGCTGTTATGGTCAGTCTAGCTGTGTGGAGGAGAAGGTACTGCTCTGTTTCAGCTGTTATGGTCAGTCTAGCTGTATGGAGGAGAAGGTACTGCTCTGTTTCAGCTGTTATGGTCAGTCTAGCTGTATGGAGGAGAAGGTCCTGCTCTGTTTCAGCTGTTAAGGTCAGTCTAGCTGTATGGAGAATGTACTGCTTTTTTTCAGCTGTTATAGTCAGTCTAGATGTGTGGAGGAGAAGGTGCTGCTCTGTTTCAGCCGATATGGTGAGTCTAGCTGTGTGGAGGAGAAGGTGCTGCTCTGTTTCAGCTGTTATGGTCAGTCTAGCTATATGGAGAAGGTGCTGCTCTGTTTCAGCTGTTATGGACAGTCTAGCTGTATGGAGAAGGTGCTGCTCGGTTTCAGCTGTTATGGTCAGCCTAGCTGTGTGGAGGAGAAGGTGCTGCTCTGTTTCAGCTGTTATGGTCAGTCTAGCTGTATGGAGAAGGTGCTGCTCTGTTTCAGCCGTTATGGTCAGTCTAGCTGTGTGGAGGAGAAGGTGCTGCTCTGTTTCAGCTGTTATGGTCAGTCTAGCTGTGTGGAGGAGAAGGTACTGCTCTGTTTCAGCTGTTATGGTCAGTCTAGCTGTATGGAGGAGAATGTACTGCTCTGTTTCAGCTGTTATGGTCAGTCTAGCTGTGTGGAGAAGAAGGTACTGCTCTGTTTCAGCCGTTATGGGCAGTCTAGCTGTATGGAGAAGGTCCTGCTCTGTTTCAGCTGTTACGTTCAGTCAGCTGTGTGGAGGAGAAGGAACTGCTCTGTTTCAGCTGTTCTGGTCAGTCTAGCTGTGTGGAGGTGAATGGGCTGCTCTGTTTCAGCTGTTATGGCCAGCCTAACTGTGCGGAGGAGAAGGTGCTGCTCTGTTTCAGCTGTTATGGTCAGTCTAGCTGTATGGAGGAGAATGTACTGCTCTGTTTCAGCTGTTATGGTCAGTCTAGCTGTGTGGAGAAGAAGGTACTGCTCTGTTTCAGCCGTTATGGGCAGTCTAGCTGTGTGGAGGAGAATGTACTGCTCTGTTTCAGCTGTTATGGTCAGTCTAGCTGTGTGGAGAAGAAGGTACTGCTCTGTTTCAGCCGTTATGGGCAGTCTAGCTGTGTGGAGGAGAAGGTACTGCTCTGTTTCAGCTGTTACGTTCAGTCAGCTGTGTGGAGGAGAAGGAACTGCTCTGTTTCAGCTGTTCTGGTCAGTCTAGCTGTGTGGAGGTGAATGGGCTGCTCTGTTTCAGCTGTTATGGCCAGCCTAACTGTGCGGAGGAGAAGGTGCTGCTCTGTTGCAGCTATTATGGACAGTCTAGCTGTATGGAGAAGGTACTGCTCTGTTTCAGCTGTTATGGTCAGTCTAGCTGTATGGAGGAGAAGGTACTGCTCTGTTTCAGCTGTTATGGTGAGTCTAGCTGTATGGAGGAGATGGTACTGCTCTGTTTCAGCTGTTATGGTCAGTCTAGCTGTGTGGAGGAGAAGGTGCTGCTCTGTTTCAGCTATTATGGTCAGTCTAGCTGTATGGAGAAGGTGCTGCTCTGTTTCAGCTGTTATGGTCAGTCTAGCTGTATGGAGGAGAAGGTCCTGCTCTGTTTCAGCTGTTAAGGTCAGTCTAGCTGTATGGAGAATGTACTGCTTTTTTTCAGCTGTTATGGTCAGTCTAGATGTGTGGAGGAGAAGGTACTGCTCTGTTTCAGCCGATATGGTCAGTCTAGCTGTATGGAGGAGAAGGTACTGCTCTGTTTCAGCTGTTATGGTCAGTCTAGCTGTATGGAGAAGGTGCTGCTCTGTTTCAGCTGTTATGGTCAGTCTAGCTGTGTGGAGGAGAAGGTGCTGCTCTGTTTCAGCTGTTATGGTCAGTCTAGCTGTATGGAGAAGGTGCTGCTCTGTTTCAGCCGTTATGGTCAGTCTAGCTGTGTGGAGGAGAAGGTGCTGCTCTGTTTCAGCTGTTATGGTCAGTCTAGCTGTGTGGAGGAGAAGGTACTGCTCTGTTTCAGCTGTTATGGTCAGTCTAGCTGTATGGAGGAGAAGGTACTGCTCTGTTTCAGCTGTTATGGTCAGTCTAGCTGTGTGGAGAAGAAGGTACTGCTCTGTTTCAGCTGTTATGGGCAGTCTAGCTGTATGGAGAAGGTCCTGCTCTGTTTCAGCTGTTACGTTCAGTCTAGCTGTGTGGAGGAGAAGGAACTGCTCTGTTTCAGCTGTTCTGGTCAGTCTAGCTGTGTGGAGGTGAATGTGCTGCTCTGTTTCAGCTGTTATGGCCAGCCTAACTGTGCGGAGGAGAAGGTGCTGCTCTGTTTCAGCTATTATGGTGAGTCTAGCTGTATGGAGAAGGTACTGCTCTGTTTCAGCTGTTATGGTCAGTCTAGATGTATGGAGGAGAAGGCACTGCTCTGTTTCAGCTGTTATGATCAGTCTAGCTGTGTGGAGGAGAGTACTGCTGTTTGAGCTGTTATGGTCAGTCTAGCTGTATGGAGAAGGTGCTGCTCTGTTTCAGCTGTTATGGTCAGTCTAGCTGTATGGAGAAGGTGCTGCTCTGTTTCAGCCGTTATGGTCAGTCTAGCTGTGTGGAGGAGAAGGTGCTGCTCTGTTTCAGCTGTTATGGTCAGTCTAGCTGTATGGAGAAGGTGCTGCTCTGTTTCAGCCGTTATGGTCAGTCTAGCTGTGTGGAGGAGAAGGTGCTGCTCTGTTTCAGCTGTTATGGTCAGTCTAGCTGTGTGGAAGAGAAGGTACTGCTCTGTTTCAGCTGTTATGGTCAGTCTAGCTGTATGGAGGAGAAGGTACTGCTCTGTTTCAGCTATTATGGTGAGACTAGCTGTATGGAGGAGAAGGTACTGCTCTGTTTAAACTGTTATGGTCAGTCTAGCTGTGTGGAGGAGAAGGTTCTGCTCTGTTTCAGCTGTTATGGTAAGTCTAGCTGTATGGAGAAGTTCCTGCTCTGTTTCAGCCGTTATGGTCAGTCTAGCTGTATGGAGAAGGTACTGCTCTGTTTCAGCTGTTATGGTCAGTCTAGCTGTGTGGAGGAGAAGGTGCTGCTCTGTTTCAGCTGTTATGGTCAGTCTAGCTGTGTGGAGGAGAAGGTACTGCTCTGTTTCAGCTGTTATGGTCAGTCTAGCTGTATGGAGGAGAAGGTACTGCTCTGTTTCAGCTGTTATGGTCAGTCTAGCTGTGTGGAGGAGAAGGTCCTGCTCTGTTTCAGCTGTTATGGTCAGTCTAGCTGTATGGAGAATGTACTGCTCTGTTTCAGCTGTTATGGTCAGTCTAGATGTGTGGAGGAGAAGGCACTGCTCTGTTTCAGCTGTTATGTTCAGTCTAGCTTTGTGGAGGAGAAGGTACTGCTCTGTTTCAGCCGTTATGGTCAGTCTAGCTGTATGGAGGAGAAGGCACTGCTCTGTTTCAGCCGTTATGTTCAGTCTAGCTGTGTGGAGGAGAAGGTGCTCTGTTTCAGCTATTGGTGAGTCTAGCTGTATGGAGGAGAAGGTGCTGCTCTGTTTCAGCTGTTATGGTCAGTCTAGCTGTGTGGAGGAGAAGGTGCTGCTCTGTTTCAGCTGTTATGGTCAGTCTAGCTGTATGGAGGAGAAGGTACTGCTCTGTTTCAGCTGTTATGGTCAGTCTAGCTGTATGGAGAATGTACTGCTCTGTTTCAGCTGTTATGGTCAGTCTAGATGTGTGGAGGAGAAGGTACTGCTCTGTTTCAGCCGATATGGTGAGTCTAGCTGTGTGGAGGAGAAGGTGCTGCTCTGTTTCAGCTGTTATGGTCAGTCTAGCTGTGTGGAGAAGGTGCTGCTCTGTTTCAGCTGTTATGGTCAGTCTAGCTGTATGGAGAAGGTACTGCTCTGTTTCAGCTGTTATGGTCAGTCTAGCTGTGTGGAGGAGAAGGTGCTGCTCTGTTTCAGCTGTTATGGTCAGTCTAGCTGTATGGAGAAGGTGCTGCTCTGTTTCAGCCGTTATGGTCAGTCTAGCTGTGTGGAGGAGAAGGTGCTGCTCTGTTTCAGCTGTTATGGTCAGTCTAGCTGTGTGGAGGAGAAGGTACTGCTCTGTTTCAGCTGTTATGGTCAGTCTAGCTGTATGGAGGAGAAGGTACTGCTCTGTTTCAGCTGTTATGGTCAGTCTAGCTGTGTGGAGAAGAAGGTACTGCTCTGTTTCAGCCGTTATGGGCAGTCTAGCTGTATGGAGAAGGTCCTGCTCTGTTTCAGCTGTTACGTTCAGTCAGCTGTGTGGAGGAGAAGGAACTGCTCTGTTTCAGCTGTTATGGTCAGTCTAGCTGTGTGGAGGTGAATGGGCTGCTCTGTTTCAGCTGTTATGGCCAGTCTAACTGTGCGGAGGAGAAGGTGCTGCTCTGTTTCAGCTGTTATGGTCAGTCTAGCTGTATGGAGGAGAATGTACTGCTCTGTTTCAGCTGTTATGGTCAGTCTAGCTGTGTGGAGAAGAAGGTACTGCTCTGTTTCAGCCGTTATGGGCAGTCTAGCTGTGTGGAGGAGAAGGTACTGCTCTGTTTCAGCTGTTATGGTCAGTCTAGCTGTGTGGAGAAGAAGGTACTGCTCTGTTTCAGCTGTTATGGTCAGTCTAGCTGTGTGGAGGAGAAGGTGCTGCTCTGTTTCAGCTGTTATGGTCAGTCAGCTGTGTGGAGGAGAAGGTACTGCTCTGTTTCAGCTGTTATGGTCAGTCTAGCTGTATGGAGGAGAGAATGTACTGCTCTGTTTCAGCTGTTATGGTCAGTCTAGATGTGTGGAGAAGAAGGTACTGCTCTGTTTCAGACGTTATGGGCAGTCTAGCTGTATGGAGAAGGTACTGCTCTGTTTCAGCTGTTATGGTCAGTCTAGCTGTATGGAGGAGAAGGTACTGCTCTCTTTCAGCTGTTCTGGTCAGTCTAGCTGTGTGGAGGAGAAGGTGCTGCTCTGTTTCAGATGTTATGGTCAGTCTAGCTGTGTGGAGGAGAATGTGCTGCTCTGTTTCAGCTGTTATGGCCAGCCTAACTGTGCGGAGGAGAAGGTCCTGCTCTGTTTCAGCTTTTATGGTGAGTCTAGCTGTATGGAGGAGAAGGTACTGCTCTGTTTCAGCTGTTATGGTCAGTCTAGCTGTGTGGAGAAGAAGGTACTGCTCTGTTTCAGCTGTTATGGTCAGTCTAGCTGTGTGGAGGAGAAGGTGCTGCTCTGTTTCAGCTGTTATGGTGAGTCTAGCTGTATGGAGGAGATGGTACTGCTCTGTTTCAGCTGTTATGGTCAGTCTAGCTGTGTGGAGGAGAAGGTACTGCTCTGTTTCAGCTGTTATGGTCAGTCTAGCTGTATGGAGAAGTTCCTGCTCTGTTTCAGCCGTTATGGGCAGTCTAGCTGTATGGAGAAGGTACTGCTCTGTTTCAGCTGTTATGGTCAGTCTAGCTGTATGGAGAAGGTGCTGCTCTGTTTCAGCCGTTATGGTCAGTCTAGCTGTGTGGAGGAGAAGGTGCTGCTCTGTTTCAGCTGTTATGGTCAGTCTAGCTGTGTGGAGGAGAAGGTACTGCTCTGTTTCAGCTGTTATGGTCAGTCTAGCTGTATGGAGGAGAAGGTACTGCTCTGTTTCAGCTGTTATGGTCAGTCTAGCTGTATGGAGGAGAAGGTCCTGCTCTGTTTCAGCTGTTAAGGTCAGTCTAGCTGTATGGAGAATGTACTGCTTTTTTTCAGCTGTTATAGTCAGTCTAGATGTGTGGAGGAGAAGGTGCTGCTCTGTTTCAGCCGATATGGTGAGTCTAGCTGTGTGGAGGAGAAGGTGCTGCTCTGTTTCAGCTGTTATGGTCAGTCTAGCTGTATGGAGAAGGTGCTGCTCTGTTTCAGCTGTTATGGACAGTCTAGCTGTATGGAGAAGGTGCTGCTCTGTTTCAGCTGTTATGGTCAGTCTAGCTGTGTGGAGGAGAAGGTGCTGCTCTGTTTCAGCTGTTATGGTCAGTCTAGCTGTATGGAGAATGTGCTGCTCTGTTTCAGCCGTTATGGTCAGTCTAGCTGTGTGGAGGAGAAGGTGCTGCTCTGTTTCAGCTGTTATGGTCAGTCTAGCTGTGTGGAGGAGAAGGTACTGCTCTGTTTCAGCTGTTATGGTCAGTCTAGCTGTATGGAGGAGAATGTACTGCTCTGTTTCAGCTGTTATGGTCAGTCTAGCTGTGTGGAGGAGAAGGTACTGCTCTGTTTCAGCTGTTATGGTCAGTCTAGCTGTATGGAGAAGTTCCTGCTCTGTTTCAGCCGTTATGGGCAGTCTAGCTGTATGGAGAAGGTACTGCTCTGTTTCAGCTGTTATGGTCAGTCTAGCTGTATGGAGAAGGTGCTGCTCTGTTTCAGCCGTTATGGTCAGTCTAGCTGTGTGGAGGAGAAGGTGCTGCTCTGTTTCAGCTGTTATGGTCAGTCTAGCTGTGTGGAGGAGAAGGTACTGCTCTGTTTCAGCTGTTATGGTCAGTCTAGCTGTATGGAGGAGAATGTACTGCTCTGTTTCAGCTGTTATGGTCAGTCTAGATGTGTGGAGAAGAAGGTACTGCTCTGTTTCAGACTGTTATGGGCAGTCTAGCTGTATGGAGAAGGTACTGCTCTGTTTCAGCTGTTATGGTCAGTCTAGCTGTATGGAGGAGAAGGTACTGCTCTGTTTCAGCTGTTCTGGTCAGTCTAGCTGTGTGGAGGAGAAGGTGCTGCTCTGTTTCAGATGTTATGGTCAGTCTAGCTGTGTGGAGGAGAATGTGCTGCTCTGTTTCAGCTGTTATGGCCAGCCTAACTGTGCGGAGGAGAAGGTCCTGCTCTGTTTCAGCTATTATGGTGAGTCTAGCTGTATGGAGAAGGTACTGCTCTGTTTCAGCTGTTATGGTCAGTCTAGCTGTGTGGAGAAGAAGGTACTGCTCTGTTTCAGCTGTTATGGTCAGTCTAGCTGTGTGGAGGAGAAGGTGCTGCTCTGTTTCAGCTGTTATGGTGAGTCTAGCTGTATGGAGGAGATGGTACTGCTCTGTTTCAGCTGTTATGGTCAGTCTAGCTGTGTGGAGGAGAAGGTACTGCTCTGTTTCAGCTGTTATGGTCAGTCTAGCTGTGTGGAGGAGAAGGTACTGCTCTGTTTCAGCTGTTATGGTCAGTCTAGCTGTATGGAGAAGTTCCTGCTCTGTTTCAGCTGTTATGGTCAGTCTAGCTGTATGGATAAGGTACTGCTCTGTTTCAGCTGTTATGTTCAGTCTAGCTGTATGGAGGAGAAGGTGCTGCTCTGTTTCAGCCGTTATGGTCAGTCTAGCTGTGTGGAGGAGAAGGTGCTGCTCTGTTTCAGCTGTTATGGTCAGTCTAGCTGTATGGAGAAGGTGCTGCTCTGTTTCAGCCGTTATGGTCAGTCTAGCTGTGTGGAGGAGAAGGTGCTGCTCTGTTTCAGCTGTTATGGTCAGTCTAGCTGTGTGGAGGAGAAGGTACTGCTCTGTTTCAGCTGTTATGGTCAGTCTAGCTGTATGGAGGAGAAGGTACTGCTCTGTTTCAGCTGTTATGGTCAGTCTAGCTGTGTGGAGAAGAAGGTACTGCTCTGTTTCAGACGATATGGGCAGTCTAGCTGTATGGAGAAGGTACTGCTCTGTTTCAGCTGTTATGGTCAGTCTAGCTGTATGGAGGAGAAGATACTGCTCTCTTTCAGCTGTTCTGGTCAGTCTAGCTGTGTGGAGGAGAAGGTGCTGCTCTGTTTCAGATGTTATGGTCAGTCTAGCTGTGTGGAGGAGAATGTGCTGCTCTGTTTCAGCTGTTATGGCCAGTCTAGCTGTGTGGAGGAGAAGGTGCTGCTCTGTTTCAGCTGTTATGGTGAGTCTAGCTGTATGGAGAAGGTACTGCTCTGTTTCAGCTGTTATGGTCAGTCTAGCTGTGTGGAGAAGAAGGTACTGCTCTGTTTCAGCTGTTATGGTCAGTCTAGCTGTGTGGAGGAGAAGGTGCTGCTCTGTTTCAGCTGTTATGGTGAGTCTAGCTGTATGGAGGAGATGGTACTGCTCTGTTTCAGCTGTTATGGTCAGTCTAGCTGTGTGGAGGAGAAGGTACTGCTCTGTTTCAGCTGTTATGGTCAGTCTAGCTGTATGGAGAAGTTCCTGCTCTGTTTCAGCCGTTATGGGCAGTCTAGCTGTATGGAGAAGGTACTGCTCTGTTTCAGCTGTTATGGTCAGTCTAGCTGTATGGAGGAGAAGGTGCTGCTCTGTTTCAGCTGTTATGGTCAGTCTAGCTGTGTGGAGGAGAAGGTGCTGCTCTGTTTCAGCTGTTATGGTCAGTCTAGCTGTGTGGAGGAGAAGGTACTGCTCTGTTTCAGCTGTTATGGTCAGTCTATCTGTATGGAGGAGAATGTACTGCTCTGTTTCAGCTGTTATGGTCAGTCTAGATGTGTGGAGAAGAAGGTACTGCTCTGTTTCAGACGTTATGGGCAGTCTAGCTGTATGGAGAAGGTACTGCTCTGTTTCAGCTGTTATGGTCAGTCTAGCTGTATGGAGGAGAAGGTACTGCTCTGTTTCAGCTGTTCTGGTCAGTCTAGCTGTGTGGAGGAGAAGGTGCTGCTCTGTTTCAGATGTTATGGTCAGTCTAGCTGTGTGGAGGAGAAGGTGCTGCTCTGTTTCAGCTGTTATGGCCAGCCTAACTGTGCGGAGGAGAAGGTCCTGCTCTGTTTCAGCTATTATGGTCAGTCTAGCTGTATGGAGAAGGTACTGCTCTGTTTCAGCTGTTATGGTCAGTCTAGCTGTGTGGAGAAGAAGGTACTGCTCTGTTTCAGCCGTTATGGTCAGTCTAGCTGTGTGGAGGAGAAGGTGCTGCTCTGTTTCAGCTGTTATGGTGAGTCTAGCTGTATGGAGGAGATGGTACTGCTCTGTTTCAGCTGTTATGGTCAGTCTAGCTGTGTGGAGGAGAAGGTACTGCTCTGTTTCAGCTGTTATGGTCAGTCTAGCTGTATGGAGAAGTTCCTGCTCTGTTTCAGCTGTTATGGTCAGTCTAGCTGTATGGAGAAGGTACTGCTCTGTTTCAGCTGTTATGGTCAGTCTAGCTGTATGGAGAAGGTACTGCTCTGTTTCAGCTGTTATGGTCAGTCTAGCTGTGTGGAGGAGAAGGTGCTGCTCTGTTTCAGCTGTTATGGTCAGTCTAGCTGTGTGGAGGAGAAGGTACTGCTCTGTTTCAGCTGTTATGGTCAGTCTAGCTGTATGGAGGAGAAGGTACTGCTCTGTTTCAGCTGTTATGGTCAGTCTAGCTGTATGGAGGAGAAGGTCCTGCTCTGTTTCAGCTGTTAAGGTCAGTCTAGCTGTATGGAGAATGTACTGCTTTTTTTCAGCTGTTATAGTCAGTCTAGATGTGTGGAGGAGAAGGTGCTGCTCTGTTTCAGCCGATATGGTGAGTCTAGCTGTGTGGAGGAGAAGGTGCTGCTCTGTTTCAGCTGTTATGGTCAGTCTAGCTATATGGAGAAGGTGCTGCTCTGTTTCAGCTGTTATGGACAGTCTAGCTGTATGGAGAAGGTGCTGCTCGGTTTCAGCTGTTATGGTCAGCCTAGCTGTGTGGAGGAGAAGGTGCTGCTCTGTTTCAGCTGTTATGGTCAGTCTAGCTGTATGGAGAATGTGCTGCTCTGTTTCAGCCGTTATGGTCAGTCTAGCTGTGTGGAGGAGAAGGTGCTGCTCTGTTTCAGCTGTTATGGTCAGTCTAGCTGTGTGGAGGAGAAGGTACTGCTCTGTTTCAGCTGTTATGGTCAGTCTAGCTGTATGGAGGAGAATGTACTGCTCTGTTTCAGCTGTTATGGTCAGTCTAGCTGTGTGGAGAAGAAGGTACTGCTCTGTTTCAGCCGTTATGGGCAGTCTAGCTGTATGGAGGAGAAGGTCCTGCTCTGTTTCAGCTGTTACGTTCAGTCAGCTGTGTGGAGGAGAAGGAACTGCTCTGTTTCAGCTGTTCTGGTCAGTCTAGCTGTGTGGAGGTGAATGGGCTGCTCTGTTTCAGCTGTTATGGCCAGCCTAACTGTGCGGAGGAGAAGGTGCTGCTCTGTTTCAGCTGTTATGGTCAGTCTAGCTGTATGGAGGAGAATGTACTGCTCTGTTTCAGCTGTTATGGTCAGTCTAGCTGTGTGGAGAAGAAGGTACTGCTCTGTTTCAGCCGTTATGGGCAGTCTAGCTGTGTGGAGGAGAATGTACTGCTCTGTTTCAGCTGTTATGGTCAGTCTAGCTGTGTGGAGAAGAAGGTACTGCTCTGTTTCAGCCGTTATGGGCAGTCTAGCTGTGTGGAGGAGAAGGTACTGCTCTGTTTCAGCTGTTACGTTCAGTCAGCTGTGTGGAGGAGAAGGAACTGCTCTGTTTCAGCTGTTCTGGTCAGTCTAGCTGTGTGGAGGTGAATGGGCTGCTCTGTTTCAGCTGTTATGGCCAGCCTAACTGTGCGGAGGAGAAGGTGCTGCTCTGTTTCAGCTATTATGGTCAGTCTAGCTGTATGGAGAAGGTACTGCTCTGTTTCAGCTGTTATGGTCAGTCTAGCTGTATGGAGGAGAAGGTACTGCTCTGTTTCAGCTGTTATGGTGAGTCTAGCTGTATGGAGGAGATGGTACTGCTCTGTTTCAGCTGTTATGGTCAGTCTAGCTGTGTGGAGGAGAAGGTGCTGCTCTGTTTCAGCTATTATGGTCAGTCTAGCTGTATGGAGAAGGTGCTGCTCTGTTTCAGCTGTTATGGTCAGTCTAGCTGTATGGAGGAGAAGGTCCTGCTCTGTTTCAGCTGTTAAGGTCAGTCTAGCTGTATGGAGAATGTACTGCTTTTTTTCAGCTGTTATGGTCAGTCTAGATGTGTGGAGGAGAAGGTACTGCTCTGTTTCAGCCGATATGGTCAGTCTAGCTGTATGGAGGAGAAGGTACTGCTCTGTTTCAGCTGTTATGGTCAGTCTAGCTGTATGGAGAAGGTGCTGCTCTGTTTCAGCTGTTATGGTCAGCCTAGCTGTGTGGAGCAGAAGGTGCAGCTCTGTTTCAGCTGGTATGGTCAGTCTAGCTGTATGGAGAAGGTGCTGCTCTGTTTCAGCCGTTATGGTCAGTCTAGCTGTGTGGAGGAGAAGGTGATGCTCTGTTTCAGCTGTTATGGTCAGTCTAGCTGTGTGGAGGAGAAGGTACTGCTCTGTTTCAGCTGTTATGGGCAGTCTAGCTGTATGGAGGAGAAGGTACTGCTCTGTTTCAGCTGTTATGGTCAGTCTAGCTGTGTGGAGAAGAAGGTACTGCTCTGTTTCAGCCGTTATGGGCAGTCTAGCTGTATGGAGAAGGTCCTGCTCTGTTTCAGCTGTTACGTTCAGTCAGCTGTGTGGAGGAGAAGGAACTGCTCTGTTTCAGCTGTTCTGGTCAGTCTAGCTGTGTGGAGGAGAATGTGCTGCTCTGTTTTAGCTGTTATGGCCAGCCTAACTGTGCGGAGGAGAAGGTGCTGCTCTGTTTCAGCTATTATGGTGAGTCTAGCTGTTTGGAGAAGGTACTGCTCTGTTTCAGCTGTTATGGTCAGTCTAGATGTATGGAGGAGAAGGCACTGCTCTGTTTCAGCTGTTATGATCAGTCTAGCTGTGTGGAGGAGGTACTGCTGTTTGAGCTGTTATGGTCTGTCTAGCTGTATGGAGAAGGTGCTGCTCTGTTTCAGCTGTTATGGTCAGTCTAGCTGTATGGAGAAGGTGCTGCTCTGTTTCAGCCGTTATGGTCAGTCTAGCTGTGTGGTGGAGAAGGTGCTGCTCTGTTTCAGCTGTTATGGTCAGTCTAGCTGTATGGAGAAGGTGCTGCTCTGTTTCAGCCGTTATGGTCAGTCTAGCTGTGTGGAGGAGTAGGTGCTGCCCTGTTTCAGCTGTTAAGGTCAGTCTAGCTGTGTGGAAGAGAAGGTACTGCTCTGTTTCAGCTGTTATGGTCAGTCTAGCTGTATGGAGGAGAAGGTACTGCTCTGTTTCAGCTATTATGGTGAGACTAGCTGTATGGAGGAGAAGGTACTGCTCTGTTTAAACTGTTATGGTCAGTCTAGCTGTGTGGAGGAGAAGGTTCTGCTCTGTTTCAGCTGTTATGGTCAGTCTAGCTGTATGGAGAAGTTCCTGCTCTGTTTTAGCCGTTATGGTCAGTCTAGCTGTATGGAGAAGGTACTGCTCTGTTTCAGCCGATATGGTGAGTCTAGCTGTGTGGAGGAGAAGGTGCTGCTCTGTTTCAGCTGTTATGGTCAGTCTAGCTGTGTGGAGGAGAAGGTACTGCTCTGTTTCAGCTGTTATGGTCAGTCTAGCTGTATGGAGGAGAAGGTACTGCTCTGTTTCAGCTGTTATGGTCAGTCTAGCTGTGTGGAGGAGAAGGTCCTGCACTGTTTCAGCTGTTAAGGTCAGTCTAGCTGTATGGAGAATGTACTGCTTTTTTTCAGCTGTTATGGTCAGTCTAGATGTGTGGAGGAGAAGGCACTGCTCTGTTTCAGCCGTTATGTTCAGTCTAGCTTTGTGGAGGAGAAGGTACTGCTCTGTTTCAGCCGTTATGGTCAGTCTAGCAGTATGGAGGAGAAGGCACTGCTCTGTTTCAGCCGTTATGTTCAGTCTAGCTGTGTGGAGGAGAAGGTACTTCTCTGTTTCAGCTGTTATGGTCAGTCTAGCTGTATGGAGAAGGTGCTGCTCTGTTTCAGCCGTTATGGTCAGTCTAGCTGTGTGGAGGAGAAGGTGCTGCTCTGTTTCAGCTGTTATGGTCAGTCTAGCTGTATGGAGGAGAAGGTCCTGCTCTGTTTCAGCTGTTATGGTCAGTCTAGCTGTATGGAGAATGTACTGCTTTTTTTCAGCTGTTATAGTCAGTCTAGATGTGTGGAGGAGAAGGTGCTGCTCTGTTTCAGCCGATATGGTGAGTCTAGCTGTGTGGAGGAGAAGGTGCTGCTCTGTTTCAGCTGTTATGGTCAGTCTAGCTGTATGGAGGAGAAGGTGCTGCTCTGTTTCAGCTGTTATGGTCAGTCTAGCTGTATGGAGAAGGTGCTGCTCTGTTTCAGCTGTTATGGTCAGTCTAGCTGTGTGGAGGAGAAGGTGCTGCTCTGTTTCAGCTGTTATGGTCAGTCTAGCTGTATGGAGAAGGTGCTGCTCTGTTTCAGCTGTTATGGTCAGTCTAGCTGTGTGGAGGAGAAGGTGCTGCTCTGTTTCAGCTGTTATGGTCAGTCTAGCTGTGTGGAGGAGAAGGTACTGCTCTGTTTCAGCTGTTATGGTCAGTCTAGCTGTATGGAGGAGAATGTACTGCTCTGTTTCAGCTGTTATGGTCAGTCTAGCTGTGTGGAGAAGAAGGTACTGCTCTGTTTCAGCCGTTATGGGCAGTCTAGCTGTATGGAGAAGGTCCTGCTCTGTTTCAGCTGTTACGTTCAGTCAGCTGTGTGGAGGAGAAGGAACTGCTCTGTTTCAGCTGTTCTGGTCAGTCTAGCTGTGTGGAGGTGAATGTGCTGCTCTGTTTCAGCTGTTATGGCCAGCCTAACTGTGCGGAGGAGAAGGTGCTGCTCTGTTTCAGCTGTTATGGTCAGTCTAGCTGTATGGAGGAGAAGGTACTGCTCTGTTTCAGCTGTTATGGTCAGTCTAGCTGTGTGGAGAAGAAGGTACTGCTCTGTTTCAGCCGTTATGGGCAGTCTAGCTGTGTGGAGGAGAATGTACTGCTCTGTTTCAGCTGTTATGGTCAGTCTAGCTGTGTGGAGAAGAAGGTACTGCTCTGTTTCAGCCGTTATGGGCAGTCTAGCTGTGTGGAGGAGAAGGTACTGCTCTGTTTCAGCTGTTACGTTCAGTCAGCTGTGTGGAGGAGAAGGAACTGCTCTGTTTCAGCTGTTCTGGTCAGTCTAGCTGTGTGGAGGTGAATGTGCTGCTCTGTTTCAGCTGTTATGGCCAGCCTAACTGTGCGGAGGAGAAGGTGCTGCTCTGTTTCAGCTATTATGGACAGTCTAGCTGTATGGAGAAGGTACTGCTCTGTTTCAGCTGTTATGGTCAGTCTAGCTGTATGGAGGAGAAGGTACTGCTCTGTTTCAGCTGTTATGGTGAGTCTAGCTGTATGGAGGAGATGGTACTGCTCTGTTTCAGCTGTTATGGTCAGTCTAGCTGTGTGGAGGAGAAGGTGCTGCTCTGTTTCAGCTGTTATGGTCAGTCTAGCTGTGTGGAGGAGAAGGTGCTGCTCTGTTTCAGCTGTTATGGTCAGTCTAGCTGTATGGAGGAGAAGGTCCTGCTCTGTTTCAGCTGTTAAGGTCAGTCTAGCTGTATGGAGAATGTACTGCTTTTTTTCAGCTGTTATGGTCAGTCTAGATGTGTGGAGGAGAAGGTACTGCTCTGTTTCAGCTGTTATGGTCAGTCTAGCTGTGTGGAGGAGAAGGTACTGCTCTGTTTCAGCTGTTATGGTCAGTCTAGCTGTATGGAGAAGGTGCTGCTCTGTTTCAGCTGTTATGGTCAGTCTAGCTGTGTGGAGGAGAAGGTGCTGCTCTGTTTCAGCTGTTATGGTCAGTCTAGCTGTATGGAGGAGAAGGTGCTGCTCTGTTTCAGCCGTTATGGTCAGTCTAGCTGTGTGGAGGAGAAGGTGCTGCTCTGTTTCAGCTGTTATGGTCAGTCTAGCTGTGTGGAGGAGAAGGTACTGCTCTGTTTCAGCTGTTATGGTCAGTCTAGCTGTATGGAGGAGAAGGTACTGCTCTGTTTCAGCTGTTATGGTCAGTCTAGCTGTGTGGAGAAGAAGGTACTGCTCTGTTTCAGCCGTTATGGGCAGTCTAGCTGTATGGAGAAGGTCCTGCTCTGTTTCAGCTGTTATGTTCAGTCAGCTGTGTGGAGGAGAAGGAACTGCTCTGTTTCAGCTGTTCTGGTCAGTCTAGCTGTGTGGAGGAGAATGTGCTGCTCTGTTTTAGCTGTTATGGCCAGCCTAACTGTGCGGAGGAGAAGGTGCTGCTCTGTTTCAGCTATTATGGTGAGTCTAGCTGTATGGAGAAGGTACTGCTCTGTTTCAGCTGTTATGGTCAGTCTAGCTGTATGGAGGAGAAGGCACTGCTCTGTTTCAGCTGTTATGATCAGTCTAGCTGTGTGGAGGAGGTACTGCTGTTTGAGCTGTTATGGTCAGTCTAGCTGTGTGGAGGAGAAGGTGCTGCTCTGTTTCAGATGTTATGGTCAGTCTAGCTGTATGGAGGAGAAGGTACTGCTCTGTTTCAGCTGTTATGGTCAGTCTAGCTGTGTGGAGGAATAGGTGCTGCTCTGTTTCAGCTGTTAAGGTCAGTCTAGCTGTGTGGAGGAGAAGGTACTGCTCTGTTTCAGATGTTATGGTCAGTCTAGCTGTATGGAGGAGAAGGTACTGCTCTGTTTCAGCTGTTATGGTGAGTCTAGCTGTATGGAGGAGAAGGTACTGCTCTGTTTCAGCTGTTATGGTCAGTCTAGCTGTGTGGAGGAGAAGGTTCTGCTCTGTTTCAGCTGTTATGGTCAGTCTAGCTGTATGGAGAAGTTCCTGCTCTGTTTCAGCCGTTATGGTCAGTCTAGCTGTATGGAGAAGGTACTGCTCTGTTTCAGCTGTTATGGTGAGTCTAGCTGTGTGGAGGAGAAGGTGCTGCTCTGTTTCAGCTGTTATGGTCAGTCTAGCTGTGTGGAGGAGAAGGTACTGCTCTGTTTCAGCTGTTATGGTCAGTCTAGCTGTATGGAGGAGAAGGTACTGCTCTGTTTCAGCTGTTATGGTCAGTCTAGCTGTGTGGAGGAGAAGGTCCTGCACTGTTTCAGCTGTTAAGGTCAGTCTAGCTGTATGGAGAATGTACTGCTTTTTTTCAGCTGTTATGGTCAGTCTAGATGTGTGGAGGAGAAGGCACTGCTCTGTTTCAGCCGTTATGTTCAGTCTAGCTTTGTGGAGGAGAAGGTACTGCTCTGTTTCAGCCGTTATGGTCAGTCTAGCTGAATGGAGGAGAAGGCACTGCTCTGTTTCAGCCGTTATGTTCAGTCTAGCTGTGTGGAGGAGAAGGTACTGCTCTGTTTCAGCTGTTATGGTGAGTCTAGCTGTATGGAGGAGATGGTACTGCTCTGTTTCAGCTGTTATGGTCAGTCTAGCTGTGTGGAGGAGAAGGTACTGCTCTGTTTCAGCTGTTATGGTCAGTCTAGCTGTGTGGAGAAGAAGGTACTGCTCTGTTTCAGCCGTTATGGGCAGTCTAGCTGTATGGAGAAGGTCCTGCTCTGTTTCAGCTGTTATGGTCAGTCTAGCTGTGTGGAGGAGAAGGAACTGCTCTGTTTCAGCTGTTATGGTGAGACTAGCTGTATGGAGGAGAAGGTACTGCTCTGTTTAAGCTGTTATGGTCAGTCTAGCTGTGTGGAGGAGAAGGTTCTGCTCTGTTTCAGCTGTTATGGTCAGTCTAGCTGTATGGAGAAGTTCCTGCTCTGTTTTAGCCGTTATGGTCAGTCTAGCTGTATGGAGAAGGTACTGCTCTGTTTCAGCCGATATGGTGAGTCTAGCTGTGTGGAGGAGAAGGTGCTGCTCTGTTTCAGCCGTTATGGTCAGTCTAGCTGTGTGGAGGAGAAGGTGATGCTCTGTTTCAGCTGTTATGGTCAGTCTAGCTGTGTGGAGGAGAAGGTACTGCTCTGTTTCAGCTGTTATGGTCAGTCTAGCTGTATGGAGGAGAAGGTACTGCTCTGTTTCAGCTGTTATGGTCAGTCTAGCTGTGTGGAGAAGAAGGTACTGCTCTGTTTCAGCCGTTATGGGCAGTCTAGCTGTATGGAGAAGGTCCTGCTCTGTTTCAGCTGTTATGGTCAGTCTAGCTGTGTGGAGAAGTTCCTGCTCTGTTTTAGCCGTTATGGTCAGTCTAGCTGTATGGAGAAGGTACTGCTCTGTTTCAGCCGATATGGTGAGTCTAGCTGTGTGGAGGAGAAGGTGCTGCTCTGTTTCAGCTGTTATGGTCAGTCTAGCTGTGTGGAGGAGAAGGTACTGCTCTGTTTCAGCTGTTATGGTCAGTCTAGCTGTATGGAGGAGAAGGCACTGCTCTGTTTCAGCCGTTATGTTCAGTCTAGCTGTGTGGAGGAGAAGGTACTGCTCTGTTTCAGCTGTTATGGTGAGTCTAGCTGTATGGAGGAGATGGTACTGCTCTGTTTCAGCTGTTATGGTCAGTCTAGCTGTGTGGAGGAGAAGGTACTGCTCTGTTTCAGCTGTTATGGTCAGTCTAGCTGTATGGAGAAGTTCCTGCTCTGTTTCAGCCGTTATGGGCAGTCTAGCTGTATGGAGAAGGTACTGCTCTGTTTCAGCTGTTATGGTCAGTCTAGCTGTATGGAGGAGAAGGTACTGCTCTGTTTCAGCTGTTATGGTCAGTCTAGCTGTATGGAGGAGAAGGTACTGCTCTGTTTCAGCTGTTAAGGTCAGTCTAGCTGTATGGAGAAGGTACTGCTTTTTTTCAGCTGTTATGGTCAGTCTAGATGTGTGGAGGAGAAGGTACTGCTCTGTTTCAGCCGATAGGGTGAGTCTAGCTGTGTGGAGGAGAAGGTGCTGCTCTGTTTCAGCTGTTATGGTCAGTCTAGCTGTATGGAGAAGGTGCTGCTCTGTTTCAGCTGTTATGGTCAGTCTAGCTGTATGGAGGAGAAGGTACTGCTCTGTTTCAGCTGTTATGGTCAGTCTAGCTGTGTGGAGAAGAAGGTACTGCTCTGTTTCAGCCGTTATGGGCAGTCTAGCTGTATGGAGAAGGTCCTGCTCTTTTTCAGCTGTTACGTTCAGTCAGCTGTGTGGAGGAGAAGGAACTGCTCTGTTTCAGCTGTTCTGGTCAGTCTAGCTGTGTGGAGTAGAATGTGCTGCTCTGTTTTAGCTGTTATGGCCAGCCTAACTGTGCGGAGGAGAAGGTGCTGCTCTGTTTCAGCTATTATGGTGAGTCTAGCTGTATGGAGAAGGTACTGCTCTGTTTCAGCTGTTATGGTCAGTCTAGCTGTATGGAGGAGAAGGCACTGCTCTGTTTCAGCTGTTATGATCAGTCTAGCTGTGTGGAGGAGGTACTGCTGTTTGAGCTGTTATGGTCAGTCTAGCTGTGTGGAGAAGGTGCTGCTCTGTTTCAGCTGTTATGGTCAGTCTAGCTGTATGGAGAAGTTCCTGCTCTGTTTTAGCCGTTATGGTCAGTCTAGCTGTATGGAGAAGGTACTGCTCTGTTTCAGCCGATATGGTCAGTCTAGCTGTGTGGAGGAGAAGGTGCTGCTCTGTTTCAGCTGTTATGGTCAGTCTAGCTGTGTGGAGGAGAAGGTACTGCTCTGTTTCAGCTGTTATGGTCAGTCTAGCTGTATGGAGGAGAAGGTACTGCTCTGTTTCAGCTGTTATGGTCAGTCTAGCTGTGTGGAGGAGAAGGTCCTGCACTGTTTCAGCTGTTAAGGTCAGTCTAGCTGTATGGAGAATGTACTGCTTTTTTTCAGCTGTTATGGTCAGTCTAGATGTGTGGAGGAGAAGGTACTGCTCTGTTTCAGCCGATATGGTGAGTCTAGCTGTGTGGAGGAGAAGGTGCTGCTCTGTTTCAGCTGTTATGGTCAGTCTAGCTGTGTGGAGGAAAAGGCACTGCTCTGTTTCAGCCGTTATGTTCAGTCTAGCTGTGTGGAGGAGAAGGTACTGCTCTGTTTCAGCCGTTATGGTCAGTCTAGCTGTATGGAGGAGAAGGCACTGCTCTGTTTCAGCCGTTATGTTCAGTCTAGCTGTGTGGAGGAGAAGGTACTGCTCTGTTTCAGATGTTATGGTGAGTCTAGCTGTATGGAGGAGATGGTACTGCTCTGTTTCAGCTGTTATGGTCAGTCTAGCTGTGTGGAGGAGAAGGTACTGCTCTGTTTCAGCTGTTATGGTCAGTCTAGCTGTATGGAGAAGTTCCTGCTCTGTTTCAGCCGTTATGGGCAGTCTAGCTGTATGGAGAAGGTACTGCTCTGTTTCAGCTGTTATGGTCAGTCTAGCTGTATGGAGGAGAAGGTACTGCTCTGTTTCAGCTGTTATGGTCAGTCTAGCTGTATGGAGGAGAAGGTACTGCTCTGTTTCAGCTGTTAAGGTCAGTCTAGCTGTATGGAGAAGGTACTGCTTTTTTTCAGCTGTTATGGTCAGTCTAGCTGTGTGGAGGAGAAGGTACTGCTCTGTTTCAGCCGATAGGGTGAGTCTAGCTGTGTGGAGGAGAAGGTGCTGCTCTGTTTCAGCTGTTATGGTCAGTCTAGTTGTATAGAGAAGGTGCTGCTCTGTTTCAGCTGTTATGGTCAGTCTAGCTGTATGGAGGAGAAGGTACTGCTCTGTTTCAGCTGTTATGGTCAGTCTAGCTGTGTGGAGAAGAAGGTAGTGCTCTGTTTCAGCCGTTATGGGCAGTCTTGCTGTATGGAGAAGGTCCTGCTCTGTTTCAGCTGTTACGTTCAGTCAGCTGTGTGGAGGAGAAGGAACTGCTCTGTTTCAGCTATTATGGTGAGACTAGCTGTATGGAGGAGAAGGTACTGCTCTGTTTAAACTGTTATGGTCAGTCTAGCTGTGTGGAGGAAAAGGCACTGCTCTGTTTCAGCCGTTATGTTCAGTCTAGCTGTGTGGAGGAGAAGGTACTGCTCTGTTTCAGCTGTTATGGTCAGTCTAGCTGTATGGAGGAGAAGGCACTGCTCTGTTTCAGCCGTTATGTTCAGTCTAGCTGTGTGGAGGAGAAGGTACTGCTCTGTTTCAGCTGTTATGGTGAGTCTAGCTGTATGGAGGAGATGGTACTGCTCTGTTTCAGCTGTTATGGTCAGTCTAGCTGTGTGGAGGAGAAGGTACTGCTCTGTTTCAGCTGTTATGGTCAGTCTAGCTGTATGGAGAAGTTCCTGCTCTGTTTCAGCTGTTATGGTCAGTCTAGCTGTATGGAGGAGAAGGTACTGCTCTGTTTCAGCTGTTATGGTCAGTCTAGCTGTATGGAGGAGAAGGTACTGCTCTGTTTCAGCTGTTATGGTCAGTCTAGCTGTGTGGAGGAGAAGGTACTGCTCTGTTTCAGCTGTTATGGTCAGTCTAGCTGTGTGGAGGAGAAGGTGCTGCTCTGTTTCAGCTGTTATGGTCAGTCTAGCTGTGTGGAGGAGAAGGTGCTGCTCTGTTTCAGCCGTTATGGTCAGTCTAGCTGTGTGGAGGAGAAGGTGCTGCTCTGTTTCAGCTGTTATGGTCAGTCTAGCTGTGTGGAGGAGAAGGTGCTGCTCTGTTTCAGCTGTTATGGTCAGTCTAGCTGTGTGGAGGAGAAGGTACTGCTCTGTTTCAGCTGTTATGGTCAGTCTAGCTGTGTGGAGGAGAAGGTGCTGCTCTGTTTCAGCTGTTATGGTCAGTCTAGCTGTATGGAGAAGGTACTGCTCTGTTTCAGCTGTTATGGTCAGTCTAGCTGTATGGAGGAGAAGGTACTGCTCTGTTTCAGCTGTTATGGTCAGTCTAGCTGTGTGGAGGAGAAGGTACTGCTCTGTTTCAGCTGTTATGGTCAGTCTAGCTGTATGGAGAAGGTACTGCTCTGTTTCAGCTGTTATGGTCAGTCTAGCTGTGTGGAGGAGAAGGTACTGCTCTGTTTCAGCTGTTATGGTGAGTCTAGCTGTATGGAGGAGAAGGTACTGCTCTGTTTCAGCTGTTATGGTCAGTCTAGCTGTGTGGAGGAGAAGGTACTGCTCTGTTTCAGCTGTTATGGTCAGTCTAGCTGTGTGGAGGAGAAGGTACTGCTCTGTTTCAGCTGTTATGGTCAGTCTAGCTGTATGGAGAAGGTACTGCTCTGTTTCAGCTGTTATGGTCAGTCTAGCTGTGTGGAGGAGAAGGTACTGCTCTGTTTCAGCTGTTATGGTCAGTCTAGCTGTATGGAGGAGAAGGTACTGCTCTGTTTCAGCTGTTATGGTCAGTCTAGCTGTATGGAGGAGAAGGTACTGCTCTGTTTCAGCTGTTATGGTCAGTCTAGCTGTATGGAGGAGAAGGTCCTGCTCTGTTTCAGCTGTTATGGTCAGTCTAGCTGTGTGGAGGAGAAGGTACTGCTCTGTTTCAGCTGTTATGGTCAGTCTAGCTGTGTGGAGGAGAAGGTGCTGCTCTGTTTCAGCTGTTATGGTCAGTCTAGCTGTATGGAGGAGAAGGTGCTGCTCTGTTTCAGCTGTTATGGTCAGTCTAGCTGTGTGGAGGAGAAGGTACTGCTCTGTTTCAGCTGTTATGGTCAGTCTAGCTGTATGGAGAAGGTGCTGCTCTGTTTCAGCCGTTATGGTCAGTCTAGCTGTGTGGAGGAGAAGGTGCTGCTCTGTTTCAGCTGTTATGGTCAGTCTAGCTGTATGGAGGAGAAGGTACTGCTCTGTTTCAGCTGTTATGGTCAGTCTAGCTGTGTGGAGGAGAAGGTACTGCTCTGTTTCAGCTGTTATGGTCAGTCTAGCTGTATGGAGAAGGTACTGCTCTGTTTCAGCTGTTATGGTCAGTCTAGCTGTATGGAGAAGGTCCTGCTCTGTTTCAGCTGTTATGGTCAGTCTAGCTGTATGGAGGAGAAGGTACTGCTCTGTTTCAGCTGTTATGGTCAGTCTAGCTGTGTGGAGGAGAAGGTACTGCTCTGTTTCAGCTGTTATGGTCAGTCTAGCTGTATGGAGAAGGTACTGCTCTGTTTCAGCTGTTATGGTCAGTCTAGCTGTGTGGAGGAGAAGGTGCTGCTCTGTTTCAGCTGTTATGGTCAGTCTAGCTGTGTGGAGGAGAAGGTACTGCTCTGTTTCAGCCGTTATGGTCAGTCTAGCTGTGTGGAGGAGAAGGTACTGCTCTGTTTCAGCTGTTATGGTCAGTCTAGCTGTATGGAGAAGGTACTGCACTGTTTCAGCTGTTATGGTCCAGTCTAGCTGTGTGGAGGAGAAGGTACTGCTCTGTTTCAGCTGTTATGGTCAGTCTAGCTGTATGGAGAAGGTACTGCTCTGTTTCAGCTGTTATGGTCAGTCTAGCTGTGTGGAGGAGAAGGTACTGCTCTGTTTCAGCTGTTATGGTCAGTCTAGCTGTATGGAGGAGAAGGTACTGCTCTGTTTCAGCTGTTATGGTCAGTCTAGCTGTATGGAGAAGGTACTGCTCTGTTTCAGCTGTTATGGTCAGTCTAGCTGTATGGAGGAGAAGGTACTGCTCTGTTTCAGCTGTTATGGTCAGTCTAGCTGTATGGAGGAGAAGGTACTGCTCTGTTTCAGCTGTTATGGTCAGTCTAGCTGTGTGGAGGAGAAGGTACTGCTCTGTTTCAGCTGTTATGGTCAGTCTAGCTGTGTGGAGGAGAAGGTACTGCTCTGTTTCAGCTGTTATGGTCAGTCTAGCTGTATGGAGAAGGTACTGCTCTGTTTCAGCTGTTATGGTGAGTCTAGCTGTATGGAGGAGAAGGTACTGCTCTGTTTCAGCTGTTATGGTCAGTCTAGCTGTGTGGAGGAGAAGGTACTGCTCTGTTTCAGCTGTTATGGTCAGTCTAGCTGTATGGAGAATGTGCTGCTCTCTTTCGACCGTTATGGTCAGTCTAGCTGTGTGGAGGAGAAGGTACTGCTCTGTTTCAGCCGTTATGGTCCAGTCTAGCTGTATGGAGAGAAGGTACTGCTCTGTTTCAGCCGTTATGGTCAGTCTAGCTGTGTGGAGGAGAAGGTAATGCTCTGTTTCAGCCGTTATGGTGAGTCTAGTTGTATGGAGAAGGTACTGCACTGTTTCAGCTGTTATGGTCAGTCTAGCTGTGTGGAGGAGAAGGTACTGCTCTGTTTCAGCTGTTATGGTCAGTCTAGCTGTATGGAGGAGAAGGTGCTGCTCTGTTTCAGCTGTTATGGTCAGTCTAGCTGTATGGAGAAGGTACTGCTCTGTTTCAGCTGTTATGGTCAGTCTAGCTGTATGGAGGAGAAGGTACTGCTCTGTTTCAGCTGTTATGGTCAGTCTAGCTGTATGGAGGAGAAGGTACTGCTCTGTTTCAGCTGTTATGGTCAGTCTAGCTGTGTGGAGGAGAAGGTACTGCTCTGTTTCAGCTGTTATGGTCAGTCTAGCTGTATGGAGGAGAAGGTACTGCTCTGTTTCAGCTGTTATGGTCAGTCTAGCTGTGTGGAGGAGAAGGTACTGCTCTGTTTCAGCTGTTATGGTCAGTCTAGCTGTATGGAGAAGGTACTGCTCTGTTTCAGCTGTTATGGTCAGTCTAGCTGTGTGGAGGAGAAGGTACTGCTCTGTTTCAGCTGTTATGGTCAGTCTAGCTGTATGGAGAAGGTGCTGCTCTGTTTCAGCTGTTATGGTCAGTCTAGCTGTGTGGAGGAGAAGGTGCTGCTCTGTTTCAGCTGTTATGGTCAGTCTAGCTGTGTGGAGGAGAAGGTGCTGCTCTGTTTCAGCTGTTATGGTCAGTCTAGCTGTGTGGAGGAGAAGGTACTGCTCTGTTTCAGCCGTTATGGTGAGTCTAGCTGTATGGAGAAGGTACTGCACTGTTTCAGCTGTTATGGTCAGTCTAGCTGTGGAGGAGAAGGTACTGCTCTGTTTCAGCTGTTATGGTCAGTCTAGCTGTATGGAGGAGAAGGTACTGCTCTGTTTCAGCTGTTATGGTCAGTCTAGCTGTCTGGAGAAGGTACTGCTCTGTTTCAGCTGTTATGGCCAGTCTAGCTGTATGGAGGAGGTCCTGCTCTGTTTCAGCTGTTATGGTCAGTCTAGCTGTGTGGAGGAGAAGGTACTGCTCTGTTTCAGCTGTTATGGTCAGTCTAGCTGTATGGAGGAGAAGGTACTGCTCTGTTTCAGCTGTTATGGTCAGTCTAGCTGTATGGAGGAGAAGGTACTGCTCTGTTTCAGCTGTTATGGTCAGTCTAGCTGTGTGGAGGAGAAGGTACTGCTCTGTTTCAGCTGTTATGGTCAGTCTAGCTGTGTGGAGGAGAAGGTACTGCTCTGTTTCAGCTGTTATGGTCAGTCTAGCTGTATGGAGGAGAAGGTACTGCTCTGTTTCAGCTGTTATGGTCAGTCTAGCTGTGTGGAGGAGAAGGTACTGCTCTGTTTCAGCTGTTATGGTCAGTCTAGCTGTATGGAGGAGAAGGTACTGCTCTGTTTCAGCTGTTATGGTCAGTCTAGCTGTATGGAGGAGAAGGTACTGCTCTGTTTCAGCTGTTATGGTCAGTCTAGCTGTATGAGAAGGTGCTCTGTTTCAGCTGTTATGGTCAGTCTAGCTGTATGGAGAAGGTACTGCTCTGTTTCAGCTGTTATGGTCAGTCTAGCTGTATGGAGGAGAAGGTGCTGCTCTGTTTCAGCTGTTATGGTCAGTCTAGCTGTGTGGAGGAGAAGGTGCTGCTCTGTTTCAGCTGTTATGGTCAGTCTAGCTGTATGGAGGAGAAGGTGCTGCTCTGTTTCAGCCGTTATGGTCAGTCTAGCTGTGTGGAGGAGAAGGTACTGCTCTGTTTCAGCTGTTATGGTCAGTCTAGCTGTGTGGAGGAGAAGGTACTGCTCTGTTTCAGCTGTTATGGTCAGTCTAGCTGTATGGAGGAGAAGGTACTGCTCTGTTTCAGCTGTTATGGTCAGTCTAGCTGTGTGGAGGAGAAGGTGCTGCTCTGTTTCAGCTGTTATGGTCAGTCTAGCTGTGTGGAGGAGAAGGTACTGCTCTGTTTCAGCTGTTATGGTCAGTCTAGCTGTATGGAGAGAAGGTGCTCTGTTTCAGCTGTTATGGTCAGTCTAGCTGTGTGGAGGAGAAGGTACTGCTCTGTTTCAGCTGTTATGGTCAGTCTAGCTGTATGGAGAGAAGGTACTGCTCTGTTTCAGCTGTTATGGTCAGTCTAGCTGTATGGAGGAGAAGGTACTGCTCTGTTTCAGCTGTTATGGTCAGTCTAGCTGTGTGGAGGAGAGAAGGTGCTGCTCTGTTTCAGCTGTTATGGTCAGTCTAGCTGTATGGAGAAGGTACTGCTCTGTTTCAGCTGTTATGGTCAGTCTAGCTGTATGGAGGAGAAGGTACTGCTCTGTTTCAGCTGTTATGGTCAGTCTAGCTGTATGGAGAAGGTGCTGCTCTGTTTCAGCTGTTATGGTCAGTCTAGCTGTATGGAGGAGAAGGTGCTGCTCTGTTTCAGCCGTTATGGTCAGTCTAGCTGTGTGGAGGAGAAGGTACTGCTCTGTTTCAGCCGTTATGGTCAGTCTAGCTGTGTGGAGGAGAAGGTAATGCTCTGTTTCAGCCGTTATGGTGAGTCTAGTTGTATGGAGAAGGTACTGCACTGTTTCAGCTGTTATGGTCAGTCTAGCTGTGTGGAGGAGAAGGTACTGCTCTGTTTCAGCTGTTATGGCCAGTCTAGCTGTATGGAGGAGAAGGTACTGCTCTGTTTCAGCTGTTATGGTCAGTCTAGCTGTATGGAGAAGGTACTGCTCTGTTTCAGCTGTTATGGTCAGTCTAGCTGTATGGAGGAGAAGGTACTGCTCTGTTTCAGCTGTTATGGTCAGTCTAGCTGTATGGAGGAGAAGGTACTGCTCTGTTTCAGCTGTTATGGTCAGTCTAGCTGTGTGGAGGAGAAGGTACTGCTCTGTTTCAGCTGTTATGGTCAGTCTAGCTGTATGGAGAATGTGCTGCTCTGTTTCAGCTGTTATGGTCAGTCTAGCTGTGTGGAGGAGAAGGTACTGCTCTGTTTCAGCTGTTATGGTCAGTCTAGCTGTATGGAGAAGGTCCTGCTCTGTTTCAGCTGTTATGGTCAGTCTAGCTGTATGGAGAAGGTACTGCTCTGTTTCAGCTGTTATGGTCAGTCTTGCTGTATGGAGGAGAAGGCACTGCTCTGTTTCAGCTTTTATGGTCAGTCTAGCTGTGTGGAGGAGAAGGTACTGCTCTGTTTCAGCTGTTATGGTCAGTCTAGCTGTATGGAGAAGGTGCTGCTCTGTTTCAGCTGTTATGGTCAGTCTAGCTGTATGGAGGAGAAGGTGCTGCTCTGTTTCAGCCGTTATGGTCAGTCTAGCTGTGTGGAGGAGAAGGTACTGCTCTGTTTCAGCCGTTATGGTGAGTCTAGCTGTATGGAGAAGGTACTGCTCTGTTTCAGCTGTTATGGTCAGTCTAGCTGTATGGAGGAGAAGGTGCTGCTCTGTTTCAGCTGTTATGGTCAGTCTAGCTGTATGGAGAAGGTACTGCTCTGTTTCAGCTGTTATGGTCAGTCTAGCTGTGTGGAGGAGAAGGTACTGCTCTGTTTCAGCTGTTATGGTCAGTCTAGCTGTATGGAGAAGGTACTGCTCTGTTTCAGCTGTTATGGTCAGTCTAGCTGTGTGGAGGAGAAGGTGCTGCTCTGTTTCAGCTGTTATGGTCAGTGTAGCTGTAAGGACAAGGTACTGCTCTGTTTCAGCTGTTATGGTCAGTCTAGCTGTATGGAGAAGGTACTGCTGTTTCAGCCGTTATGGTCAGTCTAGCTGTGTGAAGGAGAAGGTCCTGCTCTGTTTCAGCTTTTATGGTCAGTCTAGCTGTATGGAGGAGAAGGTACTGCTCTGTTTCAGCTGTTATGGTCAGTCTAGCTGTGTGGAGGAGAAGGTACTGCTCTGTTTCAGCTGTTATGGTCAGTCTAGCTGTGTGAGGAGAAGGTCCTGCTCTGTTTCAGCTGTTATGGTCAGTCTAGCTGTATGGAGAATGTACTGCTCTGTTTCAGCTGTTATGGTCAGTCTAGCTGTATGGAGGAGAAGGTACTGCTCTTTTTCAGCTGTTATGGTCAGTCTAGCTGTGTGTGGAGGAGAAGGTACTGCTCTGTTTCAGCTGTTATGGTCAGTCTAGCTGTGTGGAGGAGAAGGTGCTGCTCTGTTTCAGCTGTTAAGGTCAGTCTAGCTGTATGGAGGAGAAGGTACTGCTCTGTTTCAGCTGTTATGGTCAGTCTAGCTGTGTGGAGGAGAAGGTACTACTCTGTTTCAGCTGTTATGGTCAGTCTAGCTGTATGGAGAATGTACTGCTCTGTTTCAGCTGTTATGGTCAGTCTAGCTGTATGGAGGAGAAGGCACTGCTCTGTTTCAGCTGTTATGGTCAGTCTAGCTGTGTGGAGGAGAAGGTGCTGCTCTGTTTCAGCTGTTATGGTCAGTCTAGCTGTGTGGAGGAGAAGGTGCTGCTCTGTTTCAGCTGTTATGGTCAGTCTAGCTGTATGGAGGAGAAGGTACTGCTCTGTTTCAGCCGTTATGGTCAGTCTAGCTGTGTGGAGGAGAAGGTACTGCTCTGTTTCAGCTGTTATGGTCAGTCTAGCTGTATGGAGGAGAAGGTGCTGCTCTGTTTCAGCCGTTATGGTCAGTCTAGCTGTGTGGAGGAGAAGGTACTGCTCTGTTTCAGCTGTTATGGTCAGTCTAGCTGTATGGAGGAGAAAGGTGCTGCTCTGTTTCAGCTGTTATGGTCAGTCTAGCTGTATGGAGAAGGTACTGCTCTGTTTCAGCTGTTATGGTCAGTCTAGCTGTGTGGAGGAGAAGGTACTGCTCTGTTTCAGCTGTTATGGTCAGTCTAGCTGTGTGGAGGAGAAGGTCCTGCTCTGTTTCAGCTGTTATGGTCAGTCTAGCTGTGTGGAGGAGAAGGTACTGCTCTGTTTCAGCTGTTATGGTCAGTCTAGCTGTGTGGAGGAGAAGGTACTGCTCTGTTTCAGCTGTTATGGTCAGTCTAGCTGTATGGAGGAGAAGGTACTGCTCTGTTTCAGCTGTTATGGTCAGTCTAGCTGTGTGGAGGAGAAGGTACTGCTCTGTTTCAGCTGTTATGGTCAGTCTAGCTGTATGGAGAAGGTGCTGCTCTGTTTCAGCCGTTATGGTCAGTCTAGCTGTGTGGAGGAGAAGGTGCTGCTCTGTTTCAGCTGTTATGGTCAGTCTAGCTGTGTGGAGGAGAAGGTACTGCTCTGTTTCAGCTGTTATGGTCAGTCTAGCTGTGTGGAGGAGAAGGTGCTGCTCTGTTTCAGCTGTTATGGTCAGTCTAGCTGTATGGAGGAGAAGGTACTGCTCTGTTTCAGCTGTTATGGTCAGTCTAGCTGTGTGGAGGAGAAGATACTACTCTGTTTCAGCTGTTATGGTCAGTCTAGCTGTGTGGAGAAGAAGGTACTGCTCTGTTTCAGCTGTTATGGTCAGTCTAGCTGTATGGAGGAGAAGGTGCTGCTCTGTTTCAGCCGTTATGGCCAGTCTAGCTGTGTGGAGGAGAAGGTACTACTCTGTTTCAGCTGTTATGATCAGTCTAGCTGTATGGAGAATGTGCTGCTCTGTTTCAGCCGTTATGGTCAGTCTAGCTTTGTGGAGGAGAAGGTACTGCTCTGTTTCAGCTGTTATGGTCAGTCTAGCTGTATGGAGAAGGTCCTGCTCTGTTTCAGCCGTTATGGTCAGTCTAGCTGTATGGAGAAGGTACTGCTCTGTTTCAGCTGTTATGGTCAGTCTAGCTGTATGGAGGAGAAGGTCCTGCTCTGTTTCAGCTGTTATGGTCAGTCTAGCTGTATGGAGAAGGTACTGCTCTGTTTCAGCTGTTATGGTCAGTCTAGCTGTGTGGAGGAGAAGGTGCTGCTCTGTTTCAGCTGTTATGGTCAGTCTAGCTGTATGGAGGAGAACGTGCTGCTCTGTTTCAGCCGTTATGGTCAGTCTAGCTGTATGGAGGAGAAGGTACTGCTCTGTTTCAGCTGTTATGGTCAGTCTAGCTGTATGGAGGAGAAGGCACTGCTCTGTTTCAGCTGTTATGGTCAGTCTAGCTGTGTGGAGGAGAAGGTACTGCTCTGTTTCAGCTGTTATGGTCAGTCTAGCTGTGTGGAGGAGAAGGTACTGCTCTGTTTCAGCTGTTATGGTCAGTCTAGCTGTATGGAGAAGGTCCTGCTCTGTTTAAGCTGTTATGGTCAGTCTTGCTGTATGGAGGAGAAGGCACTGCTCTGTTTCAGCTTTTATGGTCAGTCTAGCTGTGTGGAGGAGAAGGTGCTGCTCTGTTTCAGCTGTTATGGTCAGTCTAGCTGTATGGAGGAGAAGGTACTGCTCTGTTTCAGCTGTTATGGTCAGTCTAGCTGTGTGGAGGAGAAGGTGCTGCTCTGTTTCAGCCGTTATGGTCAGTCTAGCTGTGTGGAGGAGAAGGTGCTGCTCTGTTTCAGCCGTTATGGTCAGTCTAACTGTGTGGAGGAAAAGGTACTGCTCTGTTTCAGCTGTTATGGTCAGTCTAGCTGTGTGGAGGAGAAGGTCCTGCTCTGTTTCAGCCGTTATGGTCAGTCTAGCTGTATGGAGAAGGTACTGCTCTGTTTCAGCTGTTATGGTCAGTCTAGCTGTATGGAGAAGGTACTGCTCTGTTTCAGCTGTTATGGTCAGTCTAGCTGTATGGAGGAGAAGGTACTGCTCTGTTTCAGCTGTTATGGTCAGTCTAGCTGTGGAGGAGAAGGTACTGCTCTGTTTCAGCTGTTATGGTCAGTCTAGCTGTATGGAGGAGAACGTGCTGCTGTTTCAGCCGTTATTGTCAGTCTAGCTGTGTGGAGAATGTACTGCTCTTTTTCAGCTGTTTTGGTCAGTCTTGATGTATGGAGGAGAAGGCACTGCTCTGTTTCAACTTTTATGGTCAGTCTAGCTGTGTGGAGGAGAAGGTACTACTCTGTTTCAGCTGTTATGGATCAGTCTAGCTGTATGGAGAGATGTACTGCTCTGTTTCAGCTGTTATGGTCAGTCTAGCTGTGTGGAGGAGAAGGTACTGCTCTGTTTCAGCTGTTATGGTCAGTCTAGCTGTGTGGAGGAGAAGGTAATGCTCTGTTTCAGCCGTTATGGTCAGTCTAGCTGTATGGAGAAGGTACTGCTCTGTTTCAGCTGTTATGGTCAGTCTAGCTGTGTGGAGGAGAAGGTACTGCTCTGTTTCAGCTGTTATGGTCAGTCTAGCTGTGTGGAGGAGAAGGTACTGCTCTGTTTCAGCTGTTATGGTCAGTCTAGCTGTATGGAGAAGGTACTGCTCTGTTTCAGCTGTTATGGTCAGTCTAGCTGTGTGGAGGAGAAGGTACTGCTCTGTTTCAGCTGTTATGGTCAGTCTAGCTGTATGGAGGAGAAGGTACTGCTCTGTTTCAGCTGTTATGGTCAGTCTAGCTGTGTGGAGGAGAAGGTACTGCTCTGTTTCAGCTGTTATGGTCAGTCTAGCTGTATGGAGGAGAAGGTACTGCTCTGTTTCAGCTGTTATGGTCAGTCTAGCTGTGTGGAGGAGAAGTTACTACTCTGTTTCAGCTGTTATGGTCAGTCTAGCTGTGTGGAGAAGAAGGTACTGCTCTGTTTCAGCTGTTATGGTCAGTCTAGCTGTATGGAGGAGAAGGTGCTGCTCTGTTTCAGCCGTTATGGCCAGTCTAGCTGTGTGGAGGAGAAGGTACTGCTCTGTTTCAGCTGTTATGGTCAGTCTAGCTGTGTGGAGAAGGTACTGCTCTGTTTCAGCTGTTATGGTCAGTCTAGCTGTGTGGAGGAGAAGGTACTGCTCTGTTTCAGCTGTTATGGTCAGTCTAGCTGTGGAGGGGAGAAGGTACTGCTCTGTTTCAGCTGTTATGGTCAGTCTAGCTGTATGGAGAGAAGGTACTGCTCTGTTTCAGCTGTTATGGTCAGTCTA
>CM059815.1:42372632-42420132 GCA_030435695.1 Brachymystax lenok tsinlingensis
AACATCTGATTTTAAAGAAGATAAAGTGTAGAAACAGGCTTAGGTTTAGGATTAGGTTAAACATCTGATTTTAAAGAAGATAAAGTGTAGAAACCAGGTTTTAGGTTTAGGATTAGGTTAAACATCTGATTTTAAAGAAGATAAAGTGTAGAACCAGGTTTAGGTTTAGGATTAGGTTAAACATCTGATTTTAAAGAAGATAAAGTGTAGAAACAGGCTTAGGTTTAGGATTAGGTTAAACATCTGATTTTAAAGAAGATAAAGTGTAGAAACAGGCTTAGGTTTAGGATTAGGTTAAACATCTGATTTAAAGAAGATAAAGTGTAGAAACAGGTTTAGGTTTAGGATTAGGTTAAACATCTGATTTTAAAGAAGATAAAGTGTAGAAACAGGCTTAGGTTTAGGATTAGGTTAAACATCTGATTTTAAAGAAGATAAAGTGTAGAAACAGGCTTAGGTTTAGGATTAGGTTAAACATCTGATTTTAAAGAAGATAAAGTGTAGAAACAGGCTTAGGTTTAGGATTAGGTTAAACATCTGATTTTAAAGAAGATAAAGTGTAGAAACAGGCTTAGGTTTAGGATTAGGTTAAACATCTGATTTTAAAGAAGATAAAGTGTAGAAACAGGCTTAGGTTTAGGATTAGGTTAAACATCTGATTTTAAAGAAGATAAAGTGTAGAAACAGGCTTAGGTTTAGGATTAGGTTAAACATCTGATTTAAAGAAGATAAAGTGTAGAAACAGGCTTAGGTTTAGGATTAGGTTAAACATCTGATTTTAAAGAAGATAAAGTGTAGAAACAGGCTTAGGTTTAGGATTAGGTTAAACATCTGATTTTAAAGAAGATAAAGTGTAGAAACAGGCTTAGGTTTAGGATTAGGTTAAACATCTGATTTTAAAGAAGATAAAGTGTAGAAACAGGCTTAGGTTTAGGATTAGGTTAAACATCTGATTTTAAAGAAGATAAAGTGTAGAAACCAGGTTTAGGTTTAGGATTAGGTTAAACATCTGATTTTAAAGAAGATAAAGTGTAGAAACAGGCTTAGGTTTAGGATTAGGTTAAACATCTGATTTTAAAGAAGATAAAGTGTAGAAACAGGCTTAGGTTTAGGATTAGGTTAAACATCTGATTTTAAAGAAGATAAAGTGTAGAAACAGGCTTAGGTTTAGGATTAGGTTAAACATCTGATTTTAAAGAAGATAAAGTGTAGAAACAGGCTTAGGTTTAGGATTAGGTTAAACATCTGATTTTAAAGAAGATAAAGTGTAGAAACAGGCTTAGGTTTAGGATTAGGTTAAACATCTGATTTTAAAGAAGATAAAGTGTAGAAACAGGCTTAGGTTTAGGATTAGGTTAAACATCTGATTTTAAAGAAGATAAAGTGTAGAAACAGGCTTAGGTTTAGGATTAGGTTAAACATCTGATTTTAAAGAAGATAAAGTGTAGAAACAGGCTTAGGTTTAGGATTAGGTTAAACATCTGATTTAAAGAAGATAAAGTGTAGAAACAGGTTTAGGTTTAGGATTAGGTTAAACATCTGATTTTAAAGAAGATAAAGTGTAGAAACAGGCTTAGGTTTAGGATTAGGTTAAACATCTGATTTTAAAGAAGATAAAGTGTAGAAACAGGCTTAGGTTTAGGATTAGGTTAAACATCTGATTTTAAAGAAGATAAAGTGTAGAAACAGGCTTAGGTTTAGGATTAGGTTAAACATCTGATTTTAAAGAAGATAAAGTGTAGAACCAGGTTTAGGTTTAGGATTAGGTTAAACATCTGATTTTAAAGAAGATAAAGTGTAGAACCAGGTTTAGGTTTAGGATTAGGTTAAACATCTGATTTTAAAGAAGATAAAGTGTAGAAACAGGCTTAGGTTTAGGATTAGGTTAAACATCTGATTTTAAAGAAGATAAAGTGTAGAAACAGGCTTAGGTTTAGGATTAGGTTAAACATCTGATTTTTTAAGAAGATAAAGTGTAGAAACAGGCTTAGGTTTAGGATTAGGTTAAACATCTGATTTTAAAGAAGATAAAGTGTAGAAACAGGCTTAGGTTTAGGATTAGGTTAAACATCTGATTTTAAAGAAGATAAAGTGTAGAAACAGGCTTAGGTTTAGGATTAGGTTAAACATCTGATTTTAAAGAAGATAAAGTGTAGAAACAGGCTTAGGTTTAGGATTAGGTTAAACATCTGATTTTAAAGAAGATAAAGTGTAGAAACAGGCTTAGGTTTAGGATTAGGTTAAACATCTGATTTTAAAGAAGATAAAGTGTAGAAACAGGCTTAGGTTTAGGATTAGGTTAAACATCTGATTTTAAAGAAGATAAAGTGTAGAAACAGGCTTAGGTTTAGGATTAGGTTAAACATCTGATTTTAAAGAAGATAAAGTGTAGAAACAGGCTTAGGTTTAGGATTAGGTTAAACATCTGATTTTAAAGAAGATAAAGTGTAGAAACAGGCTTAGGTTTAGGATTAGGTTAAACATCTGATTTTAAAGAAGATAAAGTGTAGAAACAGGCTTAGGTTTAGGATTAGGTTAAACATCTGATTTTAAAGAAGATAAAGTGTAGAAACAGGCTTAGGTTTAGGATTAGGTTAAACATCTGATTTTAAAGAAGATAAAGTGTAGAAACAGGTTTAGGTTTAGGATTAGGTTAAACATCTGATTTTAAAGAAGATAAAGTGTAGAAACAGGCTTAGGTTTAGGATTAGGTTAAACATCTGATTTTAAAGAAGATAAAGTGTAGAAACAGGCTTAGGTTTAGGATTAGGTTAAACATCTGATTTTAAAGAAGATAAAGTGTAGAAACAGGCTTAGGTTTAGGATTAGGTTAAACATCTGATTTTAAAGAAGATAAAGTGTAGAAACAGGCTTAGGTTTAGGATTAGGTTAAACATCTGATTTTAAAGAAGATAAAGTGTAGAAACAGGCTTAGGTTTAGGATTAGGTTAAACATCTGATTTTAAAGAAGATAAAGTGTAGAAACAGGCTTAGGTTTAGGATTAGGTTAAACATCTGATTTTAAAGAAGATAAAGTGTAGAAACCAGGCTTAGGTTTAGGATTAGGTTAAACATCTGATTTTAAAGAAGATAAAGTGTAGAAACAGGCTTAGGTTTAGGATTAGGTTAAACATCTGATTTTAAAGAAGATAAAGTGTAGAAACAGGCTTAGGTTTAGGATTAGGTTAAACATCTGATTTTAAAGAAGATAAAGTGTAGAAACAGGCTTAGGTTTAGGATTAGGTTAAACATCTGATTTTAAAGAAGATAAAGTGTAGAAACAGGCTTAGGTTTAGGATTAGGTTAAACATCTGATTTTAAAGAAGATAAAGTGTAGAAACAGGCTTAGGTTTAGGATTAGGTTAAACATCTGATTTTAAAGAAGATAAAGTGTAGAAACAGGCTTAGGTTTAGGATTAGGTTAAACATCTGATTTTAAAGAAGATAAAGTGTAGAAACAGGCTTAGGTTTAGGATTAGGTTAAACATCTGATTTTAAAGAAGATAAAGTGTAGAAACAGGCTTAGGTTTAGGATTAGGTTAAACATCTGATTTTAAAGAAGATAAAGTGTAGAAACAGGCTTAGGTTTAGGATTAGGTTAAACATCTGATTTTTTAAGAAGATAAAGTGTAGAAACAGGCTTAGGTTTAGGATTAGGTTAAACATCTGATTTTAAAGAAGATAAAGTGTAGAAACAGGTTTAGGTTTAGGATTAGGTTAAACATCTGATTTTAAAGAAGATAAAGTGTAGAAACAGGCTTAGGTTTAGGATTAGGTTAAACATCTGATTTTTTAAGAAGATAAAGTGTAGAAACAGGCTTAGGTTTAGGATTAGGTTAAACATCTGATTTTAAAGAAGATAAAGTGTAGAAACAGGCTTAGGTTTAGGATTAGGTTAAACATCTGATTTTAAAGAAGATAAAGTGTAGAAACAGGCTTAGGTTTAGGATTAGGTTAAACATCTGATTTTAAAGAAGATAAAGTGTAGAAACAGGCTTAGGTTTAGGATTAGGTTAAACATCTGATTTTAAAGAAGATAAAGTGTAGAAACAGGCTTAGGTTTAGGATTAGGTTAAACATCTGATTTTAAAGAAGATAAAGTGTAGAAACAGGCTTAGGTTTAGGATTAGGTTAAACATCTGATTTTAAAGAAGATAAAGTGTAGAAACAGGCTTAGGTTTAGGATTAGGTTAAACATCTGATTTTAAAGAAGATAAAGTGTAGAAACAGGCTTAGGTTTAGGATTAGGTTAAACATCTGATTTTAAAGAAGATAAAGTGTAGAAACAGGCTTAGGTTTAGGATTAGGTTAAACATCTGATTTTAAAGAAGATAAAGTGTAGAAACAGGCTTAGGTTTAGGATTAGGTTAAACATCTGATTTTAAAGAAGATAAAGTGTAGAAACAGGTTTAGGTTTAGGATTAGGTTAAACATCTGATTTTAAAGAAGATAAAGTGTAGAAACAGGCTTAGGTTTAGGATTAGGTTAAACATCTGATTTTAAAGAAGATAAAGTGTAGAAACAGGCTTAGGTTTAGGATTAGGTTAAACATCTGATTTTAAAGAAGATAAAGTGTAGAAACAGGCTTAGGTTTAGGATTAGGTTAAACATCTGATTTTAAAGAAGATAAAGTGTAGAAACAGGTTTAGGTTTAGGATTAGGTTAAACATCTGATTTTAAAGAAGATAAAGTGTAGAAACAGGCTTAGGTTTAGGATTAGGTTAAACATCTGATTTTAAAGAAGATAAAGTGTAGAAACAGGCTTAGGTTTAGGATTAGGTTAAACATCTGATTTTTTAAGAAGATAAAGTGTAGAAACAGGTTTAGGTTTAGGATTAGGTTAAACATCTGATTTTAAAGAAGATAAAGTGTAGAAACAGGCTTAGGTTTAGGATTAGGTTAAACATCTGATTTTAAAGAAGATAAAGTGTAGAAACAGGCTTAGGTTTAGGATTAGGTTAAACATCTGATTTTAAAGAAGATAAAGTGTAGAAACAGGCTTAGGTTTAGGATTAGGTTAAACATCTGATTTTAAAGAAGATAAAGTGTAGAAACAGGCTTAGGTTTAGGATTAGGTTAAACATCTGATTTTAAAGAAGATAAAGTGTAGAAACAGGCTTAGGTTTAGGATTAGGTTAAACATCTGATTTTAAAGAAGATAAAGTGTAGAAACAGGCTTAGGTTTAGGATTAGGTTAAACATCTGATTTTAAAGAAGATAAAGTGTAGAAACAGGCTTAGGTTTAGGATTAGGTTAAACATCTGATTTTAAAGAAGATAAAGTGTAGAAACAGGCTTAGGTTTAGGATTAGGTTAAACATCTGATTTTAAAGAAGATAAAGTGTAGAAACAGGCTTAGGTTTAGGATTAGGTTAAACATCTGATTTTAAAGAAGATAAAGTGTAGAAACAGGTTTAGGTTTAGGATTAGGTTAAACATCTGATTTTTTAAGAAGATAAAGTGTAGAAACAGGCTTAGGTTTAGGATTAGGTTAAACATCTGATTTTAAAGAAGATAAAGTGTAGAAACAGGCTTAGGTTTAGGATTAGGTTAAACATCTGATTTTAAAGAAGATAAAGTGTAGAAACAGGTTTAGGTTTAGGATTAGGTTAAACATCTGATTTTAAAGAAGATAAAGTGTAGAAACAGGCTTAGGTTTAGGATTAGGTTAAACATCTGATTTTAAAGAAGATAAAGTGTAGAAACAGGCTTAGGTTTAGGATTAGGTTAAACATCTGATTTTAAAGAAGATAAAGTGTAGAAACAGGCTTAGGTTTAGGATTAGGTTAAACATCTGATTTTAAAGAAGATAAAGTGTAGAAACAGGCTTAGGTTTAGGATTAGGTTAAACATCTGATTTTAAAGAAGATAAAGTGTAGAAACAGGTTTAGGTTTAGGATTAGGTTAAACATCTGATTTTAAAGAAGATAAAGTGTAGAAACAGGCTTAGGTTTAGGATTAGGTTAAACATCTGATTTTAAAGAAGATAAAGTGTAGAAACAGGCTTAGGTTTAGGATTAGGTTAAACATCTGATTTTAAAGAAGATAAAGTGTAGAAACAGGCTTAGGTTTAGGATTAGGTTAAACATCTGATTTTAAAGAAGATAAAGTGTAGAAACAGGCTTAGGTTTAGGATTAGGTTAAACATCTGATTTTAAAGAAGATAAAGTGTAGAAACAGGCTTAGGTTTAGGATTAGGTTAAACATCTGATTTTAAAGAAGATAAAGTGTAGAAACAGGCTTAGGTTTAGGATTAGGTTAAACATCTGATTTTAAAGAAGATAAAGTGTAGAAACCAGGTTTAGGTTTAGGATTAGGTTAAACATCTGATTTTAAAGAAGATAAAGTGTAGAAACCAGGTTTAGGTTTAGGATTAGGTTAAACATCTGATTTTAAAGAAGATAAAGTGTAGAAACAGGCTTAGGTTTAGGATTAGGTTAAACATCTGATTTTAAAGAAGATAAAGTGTAGAAACAGGCTTAGGTTTAGGATTAGGTTAAACATCTGATTTTAAAGAAGATAAAGTGTAGAAACAGGCTTAGGTTTAGGATTAGGTTAAACATCTGATTTTAAAGAAGATAAAGTGTAGAAACAGGCTTAGGTTTAGGATTAGGTTAAACATCTGATTTTAAAGAAGATAAAGTGTAGAAACAGGCTTAGGTTTAGGATTAGGTTAAACATCTGATTTTAAAGAAGATAAAGTGTAGAAACAGGCTTAGGTTTAGGATTAGGTTAAACATCTGATTTTAAAGAAGATAAAGTGTAGAAACAGGCTTAGGTTTAGGATTAGGTTAAACATCTGATTTTAAAGAAGATAAAGTGTAGAAACAGGCTTAGGTTTAGGATTAGGTTAAACATCTGATTTTAAAGAAGATAAAGTGTAGAAACAGGCTTAGGTTTAGGATTAGGTTAAACATCTGATTTTAAAGAAGATAAAGTGTAGAAACAGGCTTAGGTTTAGGATTAGGTTAAACATCTGATTTTAAAGAAGATAAAGTGTAGAAACAGGCTTAGGTTTAGGATTAGGTTAAACATCTGATTTTAAAGAAGATAAAGTGTAGAAACAGGCTTAGGTTTAGGATTAGGTTAAACATCTGATTTTAAAGAAGATAAAGTGTAGAACCAGGCTTAGGTTTAGGATTAGGTTAAACATCTGATTTTAAAGAAGATAAAGTGTAGAAACAGGTTTAGGTTTAGGATTAGGTTAAACATCTGATTTTAAAGAAGATAAAGTGTAGAAACAGGCTTAGGTTTAGGATTAGGTTAAACATCTGATTTTAAAGAAGATAAAGTGTAGAAACCAGGCTTAGGTTTAGGATTAGGTTAAACATCTGATTTTAAAGAAGATAAAGTGTAGAAACAGGCTTAGGTTTAGGATTAGGTTAAACATCTGATTTTAAAGAAGATAAAGTGTAGAAACAGGCTTAGGTTTAGGATTAGGTTAAACATCTGATTTTAAAGAAGATAAAGTGTAGAAACAGGCTTAGGTTTAGGATTAGGTTAAACATCTGATTTTAAAGAAGATAAAGTGTAGAAACCAGGCTTAGGTTTAGGATTAGGTTAAACATCTGATTTTAAAGAAGATAAAGTGTAGAAACAGGCTTAGGTTTAGGATTAGGTTAAACATCTGATTTTAAAGAAGATAAAGTGTAGAAACAGGCTTAGGTTTAGGATTAGGTTAAACATCTGATTTTAAAGAAGATAAAGTGTAGAAACAGGCTTAGGTTTAGGATTAGGTTAAACATCTGATTTTAAAGAAGATAAAGTGTAGAAACAGGCTTAGGTTTAGGATTAGGTTAAACATCTGATTTTAAAGAAGATAAAGTGTAGAAACAGGCTTAGGTTTAGGATTAGGTTAAACATCTGATTTTAAAGAAGATAAAGTGTAGAAACAGGCTTAGGTTTAGGATTAGGTTAAACATCTGATTTTAAAGAAGATAAAGTGTAGAAACAGGCTTAGGTTTAGGATTAGGTTAAACATCTGATTTTAAAGAAGATAAAGTGTAGAAACAGGCTTAGGTTTAGGATTAGGTTAAACATCTGATTTTAAAGAAGATAAAGTGTAGAAACAGGCTTAGGTTTAGGATTAGGTTAAACATCTGATTTTAAAGAAGATAAAGTGTAGAAACAGGTTTAGGTTTAGGATTAGGTTAAACATCTGATTTTAAAGAAGATAAAGTGTAGAAACAGGCTTAGGTTTAGGATTAGGTTAAACATCTGATTTTAAAGAAGATAAAGTGTAGAAACAGGCTTAGGTTTAGGATTAGGTTAAACATCTGATTTTAAAGAAGATAAAGTGTAGAAACAGGTTTAGGTTTAGGATTAGGTTAAACATCTGATTTTAAAGAAGATAAAGTGTAGAAACAGGCTTAGGTTTAGGATTAGGTTAAACATCTGATTTTAAAGAAGATAAAGTGTAGAAACAGGCTTAGGTTTAGGATTAGGTTAAACATCTGATTTTAAAGAAGATAAAGTGTAGAAACAGGCTTAGGTTTAGGATTAGGTTAAACATCTGATTTTAAAGAAGATAAAGTGTAGAAACAGGCTTAGGTTTAGGATTAGGTTAAACATCTGATTTTAAAGAAGATAAAGTGTAGAAACCAGGCTTAGGTTTAGGATTAGGTTAAACATCTGATTTAAAGAAGATAAAGTGTAGAAACAGGCTTAGGTTTAGGATTAGGTTAAACATCTGATTTTAAAGAAGATAAAGTGTAGAAACAGGCTTAGGTTTAGGATTAGGTTAAACATCTGATTTTAAAGAAGATAAAGTGTAGAAACCAGGTTTAGGTTTAGGATTAGGTTAAACATCTGATTTTAAAGAAGATAAAGTGTAGAAACCAGGCTTAGGTTTAGGATTAGGTTAAACATCTGATTTTAAAGAAGATAAAGTGTAGAAACAGGCTTAGGTTTAGGATTAGGTTAAACATCTGATTTTAAAGAAGATAAAGTGTAGAAACAGGCTTAGGTTTAGGATTAGGTTAAACATCTGATTTTAAAGAAGATAAAGTGTAGAAACAGGCTTAGGTTTAGGATTAGGTTAAACATCTGATTTTAAAGAAGATAAAGTGTAGAAACAGGCTTAGGTTTAGGATTAGGTTAAACATCTGATTTTAAAGAAGATAAAGTGTAGAAACAGGCTTAGGTTTAGGATTAGGTTAAACATCTGATTTTAAAGAAGATAAAGTGTAGAAACAGGCTTAGGTTTAGGATTAGGTTAAACATCTGATTTTAAAGAAGATAAAGTGTAGAAACAGGCTTAGGTTTAGGATTAGGTTAAACATCTGATTTTAAAGAAGATAAAGTGTAGAAACAGGCTTAGGTTTAGGATTAGGTTAAACATCTGATTTTAAAGAAGATAAAGTGTAGAAACAGGCTTAGGTTTAGGATTAGGTTAAACATCTGATTTTAAAGAAGATAAAGTGTAGAAACAGGCTTAGGTTTAGGATTAGGTTAAACATCTGATTTTAAAGAAGATAAAGTGTAGAAACAGGTTTAGGTTTAGGATTAGGTTAAACATCTGATTTTAAAGAAGATAAAGTGTAGAACCAGGTTTAGGTTTAGGATTAGGTTAAACATCTGATTTTAAAGAAGATAAAGTGTAGAAACAGGCTTAGGTTTAGGATTAGGTTAAACATCTGATTTTAAAGAAGATAAAGTGTAGAAACAGGCTTAGGTTTAGGATTAGGTTAAACATCTGATTTTAAAGAAGATAAAGTGTAGAAACCAGGTTTAGGTTTAGGATTAGGTTAAACATCTGATTTTAAAGAAGATAAAGTGTAGAAACCAGGTTTAGGTTTAGGATTAGGTTAAACATCTGATTTTAAAGAAGATAAAGTGTAGAAACAGGCTTAGGTTTAGGATTAGGTTAAACATCTGATTTTAAAGAAGATAAAGTGTAGAAACAGGTTTAGGTTTAGGATTAGGTTAAACATCTGATTTTAAAGAAGATAAAGTGTAGAAACAGGCTTAGGTTTAGGATTAGGTTAAACATCTGATTTTAAAGAAGATAAAGTGTAGAAACAGGCTTAGGTTTAGGATTAGGTTAAACATCTGATTTTAAAGAAGATAAAGTGTAGAAACAGGCTTAGGTTTAGGATTAGGTTAAACATCTGATTTTAAAGAAGATAAAGTGTAGAAACAGGTTTAGGTTTAGGATTAGGTTAAACATCTGATTTTAAAGAAGATAAAGTGTAGAAACAGGCTTAGGTTTAGGATTAGGTTAAACATCTGATTTTAAAGAAGATAAAGTGTAGAAACAGGTTTAGGTTTAGGATTAGGTTAAACATCTAATTTTAAAGAAGATAAAGTGTAGAAACCAGGCTTAGGTTTAGGATTAGGTTAAACATCTGATTTTAAAGAAGATAAAGTGTAGAAACAGGCTTAGGTTTAGGATTAGGTTAAACATCTGATTTTAAAGAAGATAAAGTGTAGAAACAGGCTTAGGTTTAGGATTAGGTTAAACATCTGATTTTAAAGAAGATAAAGTGTAGAAACAGGCTTAGGTTTAGGATTAGGTTAAACATCTGATTTAAAGAAGATAAAGTGTAGAAACAGGTTTAGGTTTAGGATTAGGTTAAACATCTGATTTTAAAGAAGATAAAGTGTAGAAACAGGCTTAGGTTTAGGATTAGGTTAAACATCTGATTTTAAAGAAGATAAAGTGTAGAAACAGGCTTAGGTTTAGGATTAGGTTAAACATCTGATTTTAAAGAAGATAAAGTGTAGAAACAGGCTTAGGTTTAGGATTAGGTTAAACATCTGATTTTAAAGAAGATAAAGTGTAGAAACAGGCTTAGGTTTAGGATTAGGTTAAACATCTGATTTTAAAGAAGATAAAGTGTAGAAACCAGGCTTAGGTTTAGGATTAGGTTAAACATCTGATTTTAAAGAAGATAAAGTGTAGAAACAGGCTTAGGTTTAGGATTAGGTTAAACATCTGATTTTAAAGAAGATAAAGTGTAGAAACAGGCTTAGGTTTAGGATTAGGTTAAACATCTGATTTTAAAGAAGATAAAGTGTAGAACCAGGTTTAGGTTTAGGATTAGGTTAAACATCTGATTTTAAAGAAGATAAAGTGTAGAAACAGGCTTAGGTTTAGGATTAGGTTAAACATCTGATTTTAAAGAAGATAAAGTGTAGAACCAGGTTTAGGTTTAGGATTAGGTTAAACATCTGATTTTAAAGAAGATAAAGTGTAGAAACAGGCTTAGGTTTAGGATTAGGTTAAACATCTGATTTTAAAGAAGATAAAGTGTAGAAACAGGCTTAGGTTTAGGATTAGGTTAAACATCTGATTTTAAAGAAGATAAAGTGTAGAAACAGGTTTAGGATTAGGTTAAACATCTGATTTTAAAGAAGATAAAGTGTAGAAACAGGCTTAGGTTTAGGATTAGGTTAAACATCTGATTTTAAAGAAGATAAAGTGTAGAAACAGGCTTAGGTTTAGGATTAGGTTAAACATCTGATTTTAAAGAAGATAAAGTGTAGAAACAGGCTTAGGTTTAGGATTAGGTTAAACATCTGATTTTAAAGAAGATAAAGTGTAGAAACAGGCTTAGGTTTAGGATTAGGTTAAACATCTGATTTTAAAGAAGATAAAGTGTAGAAACAGGTTTAGGATTAGGTTAAACATCTGATTTTAAAGAAGATAAAGTGTAGAACCAGGTTTAGGTTTAGGATTAGGTTAAACATCTGATTTTAAAGAAGATAAAGTGTAGAATCAGGCTTAGGTTTAGGATTAGGTTAAACATCTGATTTTAAAGAAGATAAAGTGTAGAAACAGGCTTAGGTTTAGGATTAGGTTAAACATCTGATTTTAAAGAAGATAAAGTGTAGAAACAGGTTTAGGTTTAGGATTAGGTTAAACATCTGATTTTAAAGAAGATAAAGTGTAGAAACAGGCTTAGGTTTAGGATTAGGTTAAACATCTGATTTTAAAGAAGATAAAGTGTAGAAACAGGTTTAGGATTAGGTTAAACATCTGATTTTAAAGAAGATAAAGTGTAGAAACAGGCTTAGGTTTAGGATTAGGTTAAACATCTGATTTTAAAGAAGATAAAGTGTAGAAACAGGCTTAGGTTTAGGATTAGGTTAAACATCTGATTTTAAAGAAGATAAAGTGTAGAACCAGGTTTAGGTTTAGGATTAGGTTAAACATCTGATTTTAAAGAAGATAAAGTGTAGAACCAGGTTTAGGTTTAGGATTAGGTTAAACATCTGATTTTAAAGAAGATAAAGTGTAGAAACAGGCTTAGGTTTAGGATTAGGTTAAACATCTGATTTTAAAGAAGATAAAGTGTAGAAACAGGCTTAGGTTTAGGATTAGGTTAAACATCTGATTTTAAAGAAGATAAAGTGTAGAAACAGGCTTAGGTTTAGGATTAGGTTAAACATCTGATTTTAAAGAAGATAAAGTGTAGAAACAGGCTTAGGTTTAGGATTAGGTTAAACATCTGATTTTAAAGAAGATAAAGTGTAGAAACAGGCTTAGGTTTAGGATTAGGTTAAACATCTGATTTTAAAGAAGATAAAGTGTAGAAACAGGCTTAGGTTTAGGATTAGGTTAAACATCTGATTTTAAAGAAGATAAAGTGTAGAAACAGGTTTAGGTTTAGGATTAGGTTAAACATCTGATTTTAAAGAAGATAAAGTGTAGAAACAGGCTTAGGTTTAGGATTAGGTTAAACATCTGATTTTAAAGAAGATAAAGTGTAGAAACAGGCTTAGGTTTAGGATTAGGTTAAACATCTGATTTTAAAGAAGATAAAGTGTAGAAACAGGCTTAGGTTTAGGATTAGGTTAAACATCTGATTTAAAGAAGATAAAGTGTAGAAACAGGCTTAGGTTTAGGATTAGGTTAAACATCTGATTTTAAAGAAGATAAAGTGTAGAAACAGGCTTAGGTTTAGGATTAGGTTAAACATCTGATTTTAAAGAAGATAAAGTGTAGAAACAGGTTTAGGTTTAGGATTAGGTTAAACATCTGATTTTAAAGAAGATAAAGTGTAGAAACAGGCTTAGGTTTAGGATTAGGTTAAACATCTGATTTTAAAGAAGATAAAGTGTAGAAACAGGCTTAGGTTTAGGATTAGGTTAAACATCTGATTTTAAAGAAGATAAAGTGTAGAAACAGGCTTAGGTTTAGGATTAGGTTAAACATCTGATTTTAAAGAAGATAAAGTGTAGAAACAGGCTTAGGTTTAGGATTAGGTTAAACATCTGATTTTAAAGAAGATAAAGTGTAGAAACAGGCTTAGGTTTAGGATTAGGTTAAACATCTGATTTTAAAGAAGATAAAGTGTAGAAACAGGCTTAGGTTTAGGATTAGGTTAAACATCTGATTTTAAAGAAGATAAAGTGTAGAAACAGGCTTAGGTTTAGGATTAGGTTAAACATCTGATTTTAAAGAAGATAAAGTGTAGAAACAGGCTTAGGTTTAGGATTAGGTTAAACATCTGATTTTAAAGAAGATAAAGTGTAGAAACAGGCTTAGGTTTAGGATTAGGTTAAACATCTGATTTTAAAGAAGATAAAGTGTAGAAACAGGCTTAGGTTTAGGATTAGGTTAAACATCTGATTTTAAAGAAGATAAAGTGTAGAAACAGGCTTAGGTTTAGGATTAGGTTAAACATCTGATTTTAAAGAAGATAAAGTGTAGAAACAGGCTTAGGTTTAGGATTAGGTTAAACATCTGATTTTAAAGAAGATAAAGTGTAGAACCAGGTTTAGGTTTAGGATTAGGTTAAACATCTGATTTTAAAGAAGATAAAGTGTAGAAACAGGCTTAGGTTTAGGATTAGGTTAAACATCTGATTTTAAAGAAGATAAAGTGTAGAAACAGGCTTAGGTTTAGGATTAGGTTAAACATCTGATTTTAAAGAAGATAAAGTGTAGAAACAGGTTTAGGTTTAGGATTAGGTTAAACATCTGATTTTAAAGAAGATAAAGTGTAGAAACAGGCTTAGGTTTAGGATTAGGTTAAACATCTGATTTTAAAGAAGATAAAGTGTAGAAACAGGCTTAGGTTTAGGATTAGGTTAAACATCTGATTTTAAAGAAGATAAAGTGTAGAAACAGGCTTAGGTTTAGGATTAGGTTAAACATCTGATTTTAAAGAAGATAAAGTGTAGAAACAGGTTTAGGTTTAGGATTAGGTTAAACATCTGATTTTAAAGAAGATAAAGTGTAGAAACAGGCTTAGGTTTAGGATTAGGTTAAACATCTGATTTTAAAGAAGATAAAGTGTAGAACCAGGCTTAGGTTTAGGATTAGGTTAAACATCTGATTTTAAAGAAGATAAAGTGTAGAAACAGGCTTAGGTTTAGGATTAGGTTAAACATCTGATTTTAAAGAAGATAAAGTGTAGAAAAAGGCTTAGGTTTAGGATTAGGTTAAACATCTGATTTTAAAGAAGATAAAGTGTAGAAACAGGCTTAGGTTTAGGATTAGGTTAAACATCTGATTTTAAAGAAGATAAAGTGTAGAAACAGGATTAGGTTTAGGATTAGGTTAAACATCTGATTTTAAAGAAGATAAAGTGTAGAAACAGGCTTAGGTTTAGGATTAGGTTAAACATCTGATTTTAAAGAAGATAAAGTGTAGAAACAGGCTTAGGTTTAGGATTAGGTTAAACATCTGATTTTAAAGAAGATAAAGTGTAGAAACAGGCTTAGGTTTAGGATTAGGTTAAACATCTGATTTTAAAGAAGATAAAGTGTAGAAACAGGCTTAGGTTTAGGATTAGGTTAAACATCTGATTTTAAAGAAGATAAAGTGTAGAACCAGGTTTAGGTTTAGGATTAGGTTAAACATCTGATTTTAAAGAAGATAAAGTGTAGAAACAGGCTTAGGTTTAGGATTAGGTTAAACATCTGATTTTAAAGAAGATAAAGTGTAGAAACAGGCTTAGGTTTAGGATTAGGTTAAACATCTGATTTTAAAGAAGATAAAGTGTAGAAACAGGCTTAGGTTTAGGATTAGGTTAAACATCTGATTTTAAAGAAGATAAAGTGTAGAACCAGGTTTAGGTTTAGGATTAGGTTAAACATCTGATTTTAAAGAAGATAAAGTGTAGAAACAGGCTTAGGTTTAGGATTAGGTTAAACATCTGATTTTAAAGAAGATAAAGTGTAGAAACAGGCTTAGGTTTAGGATTAGGTTAAACATCTGATTTTAAAGAAGATAAAGTGTAGAAACAGGCTTAGGTTTAGGATTAGGTTAAACATCTGATTTTAAAGAAGATAAAGTGTAGAAACAGGCTTAGGTTTAGGATTAGGTTAAACATCTGATTTTAAAGAAGATAAAGTGTAGAAACAGGCTTAGGTTTAGGATTAGGTTAAACATCTGATTTTAAAGAAGATAAAGTGTAGAAACAGGTTTAGGTTTAGGATTAGGTTAAACATCTGATTTTAAAGAAGATAAAGTGTAGAAACAGGCTTAGGTTTAGGATTAGGTTAAACATCTGATTTTAAAGAAGATAAAGTGTAGAAACAGGCTTAGGTTTAGGATTAGGTTAAACATCTGATTTAAAGAAGATAAAGTGTAGAAACAGGCTTAGGTTTAGGATTAGGTTAAACATCTGATTTTAAAGAAGATAAAGTGTAGAAACAGGCTTAGGTTTAGGATTAGGTTAAACATCTGATTTTAAAGAAGATAAAGTGTAGAAACAGGCTTAGGTTTAGGATTAGGTTAAACATCTGATTTTAAAGAAGATAAAGTGTAGAAACAGGCTTAGGTTTAGGATTAGGTTAAACATCTGATTTTAAAGAAGATAAAGTGTAGAAACAGGTTTAGGTTTAGGATTAGGTTAAACATCTGATTTTAAAGAAGATAAAGTGTAGAAACAGGCTTAGGTTTAGGATTAGGTTAAACATCTGATTTTAAAGAAGATAAAGTGTAGAAACAGGCTTAGGTTTAGGATTAGGTTAAACATCTGATTTTAAAGAAGATAAAGTGTAGAAACAGGCTTAGGTTTAGGATTAGGTTAAACATCTGATTTTAAAGAAGATAAAGTGTAGAAACAGGCTTAGGTTTAGGATTAGGTTAAACATCTGATTTTAAAGAAGATAAAGTGTAGAACCAGGCTTAGGTTTAGGATTAGGTTAAACATCTGATTTTAAAGAAGATAAAGTGTAGAAACAGGCTTAGGTTTAGGATTAGGTTAAACATCTGATTTTAAAGAAGATAAAGTGTAGAAACAGGCTTAGGTTTAGGATTAGGTTAAACATCTGATTTTAAAGAAGATAAAGTGTAGAAACAGGCTTAGGTTTAGGATTAGGTTAAACATCTGATTTTAAAGAAGATAAAGTGTAGAAACAGGTTTAGGTTTAGGATTAGGTTAAACATCTGATTTTAAAGAAGATAAAGTGTAGAAACAGGCTTAGGTTTAGGATTAGGTTAAACATCTGATTTTAAAGAAGATAAAGTGTAGAAACAGGCTTAGGTTTAGGATTAGGTTAAACATCTGATTTTAAAGAAGATAAAGTGTAGAAACAGGCTTAGGTTTAGGATTAGGTTAAACATCTGATTTTAAAGAAGATAAAGTGTAGAAACAGGCTTAGGTTTAGGATTAGGTTAAACATCTGATTTTAAAGAAGATAAAGTGTAGAAACAGGCTTAGGTTTAGGATTAGGTTAAACATCTGATTTTAAAGAAGATAAAGTGTAGAAACAGGCTTAGGTTTAGGATTAGGTTAAACATCTGATTTTAAAGAAGATAAAGTGTAGAAACAGGCTTAGGTTTAGGATTAGGTTAAACATCTGATTTTAAAGAAGATAAAGTGTAGAAACAGGTTTAGGATTAGGTTAAACATCTGATTTTAAAGAAGATAAAGTGTAGAAACAGGCTTAGGTTTAGGATTAGGTTAAACATCTGATTTTAAAGAAGATAAAGTGTAGAAACAGGCTTAGGTTTAGGATTAGGTTAAACATCTGATTTTAAAGAAGATAAAGTGTAGAAACCAGGTTTAGGTTTAGGATTAGGTTAAACATCTGATTTTAAAGAAGATAAAGTGTAGAAACAGGTTTAGGTTTAGGATTAGGTTAAACATCTGATTTTAAAGAAGATAAAGTGTAGAAACAGGCTTAGGTTTAGGATTAGGTTAAACATCTGATTTTAATGAAGATAAAGTGTAGAAACCAGGTTTAGGTTTAGGATTAGGTTAAACATCTGATTTTAAAGAAGATAAAGTGTAGAAACAGGCTTAGGTTTAGGATTAGGTTAAACATCTGATTTTAAAGAAGATAAAGTGTAGAAACAGGCTTAGGTTTAGGATTAGGTTAAACATCTGATTTTAAAGAAGATAAAGTGTAGAAACAGGCTTAGGTTTAGGATTAGGTTAAACATCTGATTTTAAAGAAGATAAAGTGTAGAAACAGGTTTAGGTTTAGGATTAGGTTAAACATCTGATTTTAAAGAAGATAAAGTGTAGAAACAGGCTTAGGTTTAGGATTAGGTTAAACATCTGATTTTAAAGAAGATAAAGTGTAGAAACAGGCTTAGGTTTAGGATTAGGTTAAACATCTGATTTTAAAGAAGATAAAGTGTAGAAACAGGCTTAGGTTTAGGATTAGGTTAAACATCTGATTTTAAAGAAGATAAAGTGTAGAAACAGGCTTAGGTTTAGGATTAGGTTAAACATCTGATTTTAAAGAAGATAAAGTGTAGAAACAGGCTTAGGTTTAGGATTAGGTTAAACATCTGATTTTAAAGAAGATAAAGTGTAGAAACAGGCTTAGGTTTAGGATTAGGTTAAACATCTGATTTTAAAGAAGATAAAGTGTAGAAACAGGCTTAGGTTTAGGATTAGGTTAAACATCTGATTTTAAAGAAGATAAAGTGTAGAAACAGGCTTAGGTTTAGGATTAGGTTAAACATCTGATTTTAAAGAAGATAAAGTGTAGAAACAGGTTTAGGTTTAGGATTAGGTTAAACATCTGATTTTAAAGAAGATAAAGTGTAGAAACAGGCTTAGGTTTAGGATTAGGTTAAACATCTGATTTTAAAGAAGATAAAGTGTAGAAACAGGCTTAGGTTTAGGATTAGGTTAAACATCTGATTTTAAAGAAGATAAAGTGTAGAAACAGGCTTAGGTTTAGGATTAGGTTAAACATCTGATTTTAAAGAAGATAAAGTGTAGAAACAGGTTTAGGTTTAGGATTAGGTTAAACATCTGATTTTAAAGAAGATAAAGTGTAGAAACAGGCTTAGGTTTAGGATTAGGTTAAACATCTGATTTTAATGAAGATAAAGTGTAGAAACCAGGTTTAGGTTTAGGATTAGGTTAAACATCTGATTTTAAAGAAGATAAAGTGTAGAAACAGGCTTAGGTTTAGGATTAGGTTAAACATCTGATTTTAAAGAAGATAAAGTGTAGAAACAGGCTTAGGTTTAGGATTAGGTTAAACATCTGATTTTAAAGAAGATAAAGTGTAGAAACAGGCTTAGGTTTAGGATTAGGTTAAACATCTGATTTTAAAGAAGATAAAGTGTAGAAACAGGCTTAGGTTTAGGATTAGGTTAAACATCTGATTTTAAAGAAGATAAAGTGTAGAAACAGGCTTAGGTTTAGGATTAGGTTAAACATCTGATTTTAAAGAAGATAAAGTGTAGAAACAGGCTTAGGTTTAGGATTAGGTTAAACATCTGATTTTAAAGAAGATAAAGTGTAGAAACAGGTTTAGGTTTAGGATTAGGTTAAACATCTGATTTTAAAGAAGATAAAGTGTAGAAACAGGCTTAGGTTTAGGATTAGGTTAAACATCTGATTTTAAAGAAGATAAAGTGTAGAAACCAGGTTTAGGTTTAGGATTAGGTTAAACATCTGATTTTAAAGAAGATAAAGTGTAGAAACAGGCTTAGGTTTAGGATTAGGTTAAACATCTGATTTTAAAGAAGATAAAGTGTAGAAACAGGCTTAGGTTTAGGATTAGGTTAAACATCTGATTTTAAAGAAGATAAAGTGTAGAAACAGGCTTAGGTTTAGGATTAGGTTAAACATCTGATTTTAAAGAAGATAAAGTGTAGAAACAGGCTTAGGTTTAGGATTAGGTTAAACATCTGATTTTAAAGAAGATAAAGTGTAGAAACAGGCTTAGGTTTAGGATTAGGTTAAACATCTGATTTTAAAGAAGATAAAGTGTAGAACCAGGCTTAGGTTTAGGATTAGGTTAAACATCTGATTTTAAAGAAGATAAAGTGTAGAAACAGGCTTAGGTTTAGGATTAGGTTAAACATCTGATTTTAAAGAAGATAAAGTGTAGAAACAGGCTTAGGTTTAGGATTAGGTTAAACATCTGATTTTAAAGAAGATAAAGTGTAGAAACAGGCTTAGGTTTAGGATTAGGTTAAACATCTGATTTTAAAGAAGATAAAGTGTAGAAACAGGTTTAGGTTTAGGATTAGGTTAAACATCTGATTTTAAAGAAGATAAAGTGTAGAAACAGGCTTAGGTTTAGGATTAGGTTAAACATCTGATTTTAAAGAAGATAAAGTGTAGAAACAGGCTTAGGTTTAGGATTAGGTTAAACATCTGATTTTAAAGAAGATAAAGTGTAGAAACAGGCTTAGGTTTAGGATTAGGTTAAACATCTGATTTTAAAGAAGATAAAGTGTAGAAACAGGCTTAGGTTTAGGATTAGGTTAAACATCTGATTTTAAAGAAGATAAAGTGTAGAAACAGGCTTAGGTTTAGGATTAGGTTAAACATCTGATTTTAAAGAAGATAAAGTGTAGAAACAGGCTTAGGTTTAGGATTAGGTTAAACATCTGATTTTAAAGAAGATAAAGTGTAGAAACAGGCTTAGGTTTAGGATTAGGTTAAACATCTGATTTTAAAGAAGATAAAGTGTAGAAACAGGCTTAGGTTTAGGATTAGGTTAAACATCTGATTTTAAAGAAGATAAAGTGTAGAAACAGGCTTAGGTTTAGGATTAGGTTAAACATCTGATTTTAAAGAAGATAAAGTGTAGAAACAGGCTTAGGTTTAGGATTAGGTTAAACATCTGATTTTAAAGAAGATAAAGTGTAGAAACAGGCTTAGGTTTAGGATTAGGTTAAACATCTGATTTTAAAGAAGATAAAGTGTAGAAACAGGCTTAGGTTTAGGATTAGGTTAAACATCTGATTTTAAAGAAGATAAAGTGTAGAAACAGGCTTAGGTTTAGGATTAGGTTAAACATCTGATTTTAAAGAAGATAAAGTGTAGAAACAGGCTTAGGTTTAGGATTAGGTTAAACATCTGATTTTAAAGAAGATAAAGTGTAGAAACAGGCTTAGGTTTAGGATTAGGTTAAACATCTGATTTTAAAGAAGATAAAGTGTAGAAACAGGCTTAGGTTTAGGATTAGGTTAAACATCTGATTTTTTAAGAAGATAAAGTGTAGAAACAGGCTTAGGTTTAGGATTAGGTTAAACATCTGATTTTAAAGAAGATAAAGTGTAGAACCAGGCTTAGGTTTAGGATTAGGTTAAACATCTGATTTTAAAGAAGATAAAGTGTAGAAACAGGCTTAGGTTTAGGATTAGGTTAAACATCTGATTTTAAAGAAGATAAAGTGTAGAAACAGGCTTAGGTTTAGGATTAGGTTAAACATCTGATTTTAAAGAAGATAAAGTGTAGAACCAGGTTTAGGTTTAGGATTAGGTTAAACATCTGATTTTAAAGAAGATAAAGTGTAGAAACCAGGCTTAGGTTTAGGATTAGGTTAAACATCTGATTTTAAAGAAGATAAAGTGTAGAAACAGGCTTTAGGTTTAGGATTAGGTTAAACATCTGATTTTAAAGAAGATAAAGTGTAGAAACAGGCTTAGGTTTAGGATTAGGTTAAACATCTGATTTTAAAGAAGATAAAGTGTAGAACCAGGTTTAGGTTTAGGATTAGGTTAAACATCTGATTTTAAAGAAGATAAAGTGTAGAAACAGGCTTAGGTTTAGGATTAGGTTAAACATCTGATTTTAAAGAAGATAAAGTGTAGAAACAGGCTTAGGTTTAGGATTAGGTTAAACATCTGATTTTAAAGAAGATAAAGTGTAGAAACAGGCTTAGGTTAAACATCTAATTTTAAAGAAGATAAAGTGTAGAAACAGGCTTAGGTTTAGGATTAGGTTAAACATCTGATTTTAAAGACGATAACGTGTAGAAAAAGGCATATGTTTAGGATTAGGTTAAACATCTGCTTTTAAAGAAGATAAAGTGTAGAAACAAGCTTAGGTTTAGGATTAGGTTAAACATCTGATTTTAAAGAAGATAAAGTGTAGAAACAGGCTTAGGTTTAGGATTAGGTTAAACATCTGATTTTAAAGAAGATAAAGTGTAGAAACAGGCTTAGGTTTAGGATTAGGTTAAACATCTGATTTTAAAGAAGATAAAGTGTAGAACCAGGTTTAGGTTTAGGATTAGGTTAAACATCTGATTTTAAAGAAGATAAAGTGTAGAATCAGGCTTAGGTTTAGGATTAGGTTAAACATCTGATTTTAAAGAAGATAAAGTGTAGAAACAGGCTTAGGTTTAGGATTAGGTTCAACATCTGATTTTAAAGAAGATAAAGTGTAGAAACAGGCTTAGGTTTAGGATTAGGTTAAACATCTGATTTAAAGAAGATAAAGTGTAGAAACAGGTTTAGGATTAGGTTCAACATCTGATTTTAAAGAAGATAAAGTGTAGAAACAGGCTTAGGTTTAGGATTAGGTTAAACATCTGATTTTAAAGAAGATAAAGTGTAGAAACAGGCTTAGGTTTAGGATTAGGTTAAACATCTGATTTTAAAGAAGATAAAGTGTAGAAACAGGTTTAGGTTTAGGATTAGGTTAAACATCTGATTTTAAAGAAGATAAAGTGTAGAACCAGGTTTAGGTTTAGGATTAGGTTAAACATCTGATTTTAAAGAAGATAAAGTGTAGAACCAGGTTTAGGTTTAGGATTAGGTTAAACATCTGATTTTAAAGAAGATAAAGTGTAGAACCAGGTTTAGGTTTAGGATTAGGTTAAACATCTGATTTTAAAGAAGATAAAGTGTAGAATCAGGTTTAGGTTTAGGATTAGGTTAAACATCTGATTTTAAAGAAGATAAAGTGTAGAAACAGGTTTAGGTTTAGGATTAGGTTAAACATCTGATTTTAAAGAAGATAAAGTGTAGAATCAGGCTTAGGTTTAGGATTAGGTTAAACATCTGATTTTAAAGAAGATAAAGTGTAGAACCAGCTTTAGGTTTAGGATTAGGTTAAACATCTGATTTTAAAGAAGATAAAGTGTAGAAACAGGCTTAGGTTTAGGATTAGGTTAAACATCTGATTTTAAAGAAGATAAAGTGTAGAAACAGGCTTAGGTTTAGGATTAGGTTAAACATCTGATTTTAAAGAAGATAAAGTGTAGAACCAGGCTTAGGTTTAGGATTAGGTTAAACATCTGATTTTAAAGAAGATAAAGTGTAGAAACAGGTTTAGGATTAGGTTAAACATCTGATTTTTTAAGAAGATAAAGTGTAGAAACAGGCTTAGGATTAGGTTAAACATCTGATTTTAAAGAAGATAAAGTGTAGAAACAGGCTTAGGTTTAGGATTAGGTTAAACATCTGATTTTAAAGAAGATAAAGTGTAGAAACAGGCTTAGGTTTAGGATTAGGTTAAACATCTGATTTTAAAGAAGATAAAGTGTAGAAACAGGCTTAGGTTTAGGATTAGGTTAAACATCTGATTTTAAAGAAGATAAAGTGTAGAAACAGGCTTAGGTTTAGGATTAGGTTAAACATCTAATTTTAAAGAAGATAAAGTGTAGAACCAGGCTTAGGTTTAGGATTAGGTTCAACATCTGATTTGAAAGAAGATAAAGTGTAGAAACAGGTTTAGGATTAGGTTAAACATCTGATATTAAAGAAGATAAAGTGTAGAACCAGGCGGAGTTTAGCCATAATTAGGATTTTGTGTCTGTGGTAACTAGTGACATTGAAGCATGTGCCTGTGTGACACACGCGACAACACCGAGCCAGACTAGAGCAATGGAAAGGAGACAGCTAGCCTGGTAGCTAAGTGCATAGGATCTGAAAACAAGCCAAACTGTGTCATTTAAGGCAGCCCCTGGATGTTCAAATCCGTTTTACTGCAAGTTGACCCTAACCGGAAATCATATTTGAGTTTTTTAAACAAATGTAGCCGCTAACATCGTAGAGAAGAGAACTCTTTTTGGGGGGGATAGCTCTGCTAGCACAGGCAAAAGTCGTCAGCTATCGTTGAGTTTACACATAGAGAGCAAATAAAATATAGACACTTTTTGTGGATTACGTAAACATATCAAACTAAGGTAATTTTATTTTATTTTATTTGTTAATGTTGGTGCAACTTATTTACAACAAGGACAGTTGTCGACATACCCAGTATGTGGATTTAATAAAACTATTTGTCAGCCAAGTTCGAATCGTTTCCCTTCTGTGTCTGTCGGTCTGGATTCGGTGTTTTTTCCCTTCTGTGTCTGTCGGTCTGGATTCGGTGTTTTTTCCCTTCTGTGTCTGTCGGTCTGGATTCGGTGTTTTTTTTCCCTTCTGTGTCTGTCGGTCTGGATTCGGTGTTTTTTCCCTTCTGTGTCTGTCGGTCTGGATTCGGTGTTTTTTTTCCCTTCTGTGTCTGTCGGTCTGGATTCGGTGTTTTTTCCCTTCTGTGTCTGTCGGTCTGGATTCGGTGTTTTCCCTTCTGTGTCTGTCGGTCTGGATTCGGTGTTTTTTCCCTTCTGTGTCTGTCGGTCTGGATTCGGTGTTTTTTCCCTTCTGTGTCTGTCGGTCTGGATTCGGTGTTTTTTTTCCCTTCTGTGTCTGTCGGTCTGGATTCGGTGTTTTTTTTCCCTTCTGTGTCTGTCGGTCTGGATTCGGTGTTTTTCTCGCAAGGTAGACCGACTGACCGCCAGTCCTGCTAAAACTTTTCTATTGGTTGCAGACGAAGACACCATTGTTGAGTGATTGATGATCACGCGTAGTTGGGACAGTTCATTTCCAACCAGTTCGTGTCCGTAGCTGTCCAACCGCGACCCAAACCCTCAAAACAGACAGCCACGGATTTATCACACTATTTCACGGGGGGAAAGTGAGCCAGTCCACCGTAGCTGTGTTAGCCTCTTAGCGCTGAAAATAGGACAAACTTATTTTATGTAACGTCAAATATTTTGACTTGCACGGTTCATCGCCCGTGATAGAATAGTATAGGCTACCTGTGTTGACGCCAGAAATACAACTAGCCTATAGTCCAACTATATTTTGATACACATTAGAAATACCGTTCTCTGTCTCGTCATCATTATTGAAGATTACCAGCAGTGTTGCAGGTATAACTCTAATGATCATGTAGCAAGTAACTTAAGCCTCATTTTACACAAATGCAATGCATACAACCCAGTGAACAAGTGAATATGGGATTTGTTATCTTGTAATAAAAAAAGATTTTCACAATTTTAAAAATAGACTAGCTACTATCGAAATCGGCGCCATATCCATAATGTGCCAACCAATATTTTAGGTGGTTTGAGATGTTAGATCGACATTCTGTTGGAACACAAATATATCGGCGTTTTAAACCAATCAATGAAAACAAAATATGTATTTTATGGAACATCAATTACTTGTATTATCCCCCCCCCATGTGATGTACATTTCAACCAAACCAAATACTGGCAGTAAAGGTGCAGGTATCGATATATTAAAGGTAGCTAGGTGGCTGTCGAAACCAACGTTATTAAGTCTACTATTCTGTGACACGCACATGGGGGCTCAAATTCAGTTCAGTGGAAATTAATAAAAGTCCTCAATGATCACATTCCATTTACACACGTTCTGTCATACTTTCACTGCCCTGTGTTGGCTAGTTAACAAGTCCGTTTTTGTATACGTATTCCGCAGTCTTTACAGCGTTTATTTATTTATTTTTGCTATGCACGGGATTGTCACTTGATCTCCCGGCTAAACTGCATTTTGCACAGCCAGAACTGGACTTTGGGAAACATTCGTATATGTGTATTTCTTTCATACAATTACTGGATTCTTTTTTTTATTTTATTTTTATCTAAACCTCCTGTGGCACAAGGATGCGTTGAAAGATAATAGATTTTAATGCAAAGTGAGAATTTGCGCGACTCCGGGTTGCCGGTCGTGTGTTGATTTTGAGGAAGACCTCATATAGTGAGTGATAAAGGTCGGTACCCCTCCTATCCGTGTGAGAACTGGCGTCCTCTGACCGCTATTTGTTTCCATGTTTTTTAGGTTTTGTGTGATTTTGCTAAAATGCATCACCAACAGCGAATGGCTGCCATAGGGACAGACAAAGAACTAAGCGACTTATTGGATTTCAGTGCGGTAAGCATCTTGTTTTAATATCGCAATGACCAAAAACCACGGCACCGACCTACAGGCGACTGTTTATATTTGGGGATTTGTATGGCATAGATAGACTCATGTTTTTTTTTTTTGGGGGGGTATTCATTGTGAGGTAGGCTATTTCTTTAAAGTGTTATTTTTCTTCTTCTTTTTTTTCCTGTACGTCTTTAACTTAAACAATATGATTTAAAGAAAGTTAAATTAATTGTGGTTTTCTATTACTAAGTGTTTTGTTTTTTTCAACAAAAAAAAAATATGTTCAGAGAAATATGATATTGCATTAGTAATTGTGTTGTTTCTATAGATGCGAAACAGCGATTTGAAAATGTTCCCAACATCAATGGTAGTATATCCCCTTTTTCAGTATTTTTTTCTTGTTTCATTCTGTCCTAAAATAGAACATGTTGAAGAAGTTTTGCTCATTGTCTTTTTATGCATTCTAGTGACAGCTCTCTCTGTCAGTAGACCAGTCCCAGTCATAACTGTGCGGGAGTAGCCCCATACGACACAATAACAAATAGTCAATGCTTTATAACACATCTGTCACCCGTACTTTCCCCCAATGTTTATGTTTTTATTTAATGTTATGAATAACGGATAGTTGACTTTATTCTTACCTGTTTTTTGGTTGTGGCAAATATTTGTCTTTTATAGAAACGGTTTTATGTTCGGAAGTTTGGACAAGGAAACGTGCCTACGGTCATGTTTTCATTAACCAATAAATGCTCGCAACTCTTGGTTAACTTCGAGCTAGCTGTCTGAGAAAAATATATAAAGCGCTTTTTATGTATCAGGGGGTAAATCCTACTTCCTAATCCAGACATTTGGTCAGTGTTTTTACAGTTAGGTAGGCCTACTAATAGCTACAGTTTTATATTGCTTTTATTTCTGAGGAGTAGGCTATAGGCACATTTTTCACATCCTTATTACTACTAGGGCTTTAAGTATACATATAGAATACACTACTATGGCTTTAAGGATACATATAGAATACACCACTAGGGCTTTAAGGATACGTATAGAGTACACCACTAGGGCTTTAAGTATACATATAGAATACACTACTATGGCTTTAAGGATACATATAGAATACACCACTAGGGCTTTAAGGATACGTATAGAGTACACCACTAGGGCTTTAAGGATACATATAGAATACACTACTAGGGCTTTAAGGATACGTATAGAATACACCACTAGGGCTTTAAGGATACATATAGAATACACTACTAGGGCTTTAAGGATTCGTATAGAATACACCACTAGGGCTTTAAGGATACATATAGAATACACCACTAGGGCTTTAAGGATACATATAGAATACACCGCTAGGGTTTTAAGGAGACGTATAGAATACACCACTAGGGCTTTAAGGATACATATAGAATACACCACTAGGGCTTTAAGGATACGTATAGAATACACCACTAGGGCTTTAAGGATACATATAGAATACACCACTAGGGCTTTAAGGATACATATAGAATACACTACTAGGGCTTTAAGGAGACATATAGAATACACCACTAGGGCTTTAAGGAGACATATAGAATACACTACTAGGGCTTTAAGGATTCGTATAGAATACACCACTAGGGCTTTAAGGATACATATAGAATACACCACTAGGGCTTTAAGGATACATATAGAATACACTACTAGGGCTTTAAGGATACAAATAGAATACACCACTAGGGCTTTAAGAAGACATATAGAATACACCACTAGGGCTTTAAGGATACATATAGAATACACTACTAGGGCTTTAAGGATACATATAGAATACACCACTAGGGCTTTAAGGATACATATAGAATACACCACTAGGGCTTTAAGGAGACATATAGAATACACTACTAGGGCTTTAAGGATACATATAGAATACACCACTAGGGCTTTAATGATACATATATAATACACCACTAGGGCTTTAAGGATACATATAGAATACACCACTAGGGCTTTAAGGATACATATAGAATACACTACTAGGGCTTTAAGGAGACATATAGAATACACTACTAGGGCTTTAAGGATACATATAGAATACACCACTAGGGCTTTAAGGATACATATAGAATACACCACTAGGGCTTTAAGGATACATATAGAATACACAACTAGGGCTTTAAGGAGACATATAGAATACACTACTAGGGCTTTAAGGATACATATAGAATATACCACTAGGGCTTTAAGGAGACATATAGAATACACTACTAGGGCTTTAAGGATACGGTATAGAATACACTACTAGGGCAATATCGATGTCCACATCTACCCTACACAGCAGAGATAGTCCATCAGGGAAATACCATTACAGTTTTGGTGTGTGGCGCGCCCTCTTGAATTTGGCTTGTTGTTCCCACCACAGACCATGCTCATGCTTATTGTGTAGTGTGTTACAGCCTAAGAATAATATAAAACACATGCTGTTATTGATTGATTGATTTATTATTTAACTTTCAAACAATAAGAGAGTGTCTCTTGTAAAGTATCCTACTATTTATTTCCTTTCAGATGTTCTCTCCTCCTGTTAGTGGTAAAAATGGACCAACCTCCCTGGGAAGTGGACATTTTGCAGGCTCAAGTATGTCAATCACAACTCATTTAAATAACGCAATTATAGTTGCGGATATTGCATATGTTGTTTAACATACCATTGTTATAAAAAAAAAAAATGTGTATCACATTTGTTCTCTTAACAAGTTCAAATACATTGGAGATGTCTTTTCCCTCTGGGCACACACCGGTTGAATTTACATTGTCTCCACGTCATTTCAATGAATTTCCGTTGAACCAACGTAGAATGTACGTTGAATAGACGTTTGTGCCTAACGGGTTTAGCTTTGTGCGTCAGATATTACATTGTACATTACACACATCACACACAATCCAACATATGTCGTACACTATTATCAATAACCCTTTAAAGCTGTGAATATCTCTGTTGGTATTGACTGTGCTAGTAGTGGGTTTACATGCACTGTATAGTACATTGAATTGTTCACACGTCTTTGGATCTCCCACTCAGTAGTCCCCCATAGCTGAGAATGCCTGATGTCTCTTTAAGCGTCTGGCCTCAATGAAGACTCTTTCCTCTTTGGGTATTAACAGCAGGTGTAGCATACCAGTGCCAGTTCTACTACATACAGTTCAACTATAATGCCAGTTTTCTGTGGGTTTATAAAGAGAGCTGTTGTCGTTTGGAGACCTATGTGGTTTGCGGTTCACTATTTTGTCTCTCTGTAGCACAGTGGCAGACATGTTTGTGTTTTGGAATAGACTTTGCATTGTCATTTCTTTCTGTAGGTAGGCTATTTCCTTCTGTAGGTACATTAGGCTATTTCATTCTGTAGGTACATTAGGCTATTTCATTCTGTAGGTACAGTAGGCTATTTCTTTCTGTAGGTAGGCTATTTCTTTCTGTAGGTAGGCTATTTATTTCTGTAGGTAGGCTATTTATTTCTGTAGGTATGCTATTTATTTCTGTAGGTACAGTAGGCTATTTATTTCTGTAGGTACAGTAGGCTATTTATTTCTGTAGGTACATTAGGCTATTTCTCTTTGTAGGTAGGCTATTTCTCTCTGTAGGTAGGCTATTTCTATCTGTAGGTAGGCTATTTCTATCTGTAGGTAGGCTATTTCTCTCTGTAGGTAGGCTATTTCTATCTGTAGGTAGGCTATTTCTATCTGTAGGTAGGCTATTTCTATCTGTAGGTAGGCTATTTCTCTCTGTAGGTAGGCTATTTCTCTCTGTAGGTAGGCTATTTCTATCTGTAGGTAGGCTATTTCTATCTGTAGGTAGGCTATTTCTCTCTGTAGGTAGGCTATTTCTATCTGTAGGTAGGCTATTTCTATCTGTAGGTAGGCTATTTCTCTCTGTAGGTAGGCTATTTCTATCTGTAGGTAGGCTATTTCTATCTGTAGGTAGGCTATTTCTATCTGTAGGTAGGCTATTTCTATCTGTAGGTAGGCTATTTCTCTCTGTAGGTAGGCTATTTCTCTCTGTAGGTAGGCTATTTCTATCTGTAGGTAGGCTATTTCTATCTGTAGGTAGGCTATTTCTCTCTGTAGGTAGGCTATTTCTATCTGTAGGTAGGCTATTTCTATCTGTAGGTAGGCTATTTCTATCTGTAGGTAGGCTATTTCTATCTATACTGTATGCCAAATATATTTATAAATATATATACAGTACCAGTCAAAGGTTTTGGACACACCCACTCATTCCAGGGTTTGTCTTTATTTTTTACTGTTTTCTACATTGTTTAATAATAGTGAAGACATCAAAACTATGAAATAACACATATGGAATCATGTAGTAACCAAAAAAGTGTTAAACAAATGAAAAAATATTTTATATTTGAGATTCTTCAAAGTAGCCACACTTTGCCTTGATGACAGCTTTGCACACTTGGCATTCTCTCAACCAGCTTCATGAGGTAGCCACCTGGAAATGCATTTCAATGAACAGGTGTGCCTTGTTAAAAGTTCATTTGTGGAATTTCTTTCCTTCTTAATGCGTTTGAGCCAATCATTTGTGTTGTGACAAGGTAGGGGTGGTATACAGAAGATAGCCCTATTTGGTAAAAGACCAAGTCCATATTATGGCAAGAACAGCTCAAATAATTAAAGAGAAACGACAGTCCATCATTACTTTAAGACATGAAGGTCAGTCAATCCGGATAATTTCAAGAACTTCGAAAGTTTCTTCAAGTGCAGTCGCAAAAACCATCAAGTGCTATGATGAAACTGGCTCTAATGAGGACCGCCAACCCAGAGTTACCTCTATTGCAGAGGATAAGTTCATTAGAGTTAACTGCAGCTCAGATTGCAGCCCAAATAAATGCTTCACAGAGTTCAAGTAACAGACACATCTCAACATCAACTGTTCAGAGGAGACTGCAAGAATCAGGCCTTCATGGTCAAATTGCTGCAAAGAAACCACTACTAAGGACACCAATAATAATCAGAGACTTGCTTGGGCCAAGAAACATGAGCAATGGACATTAGACCGGTGGAAATCTATCCTTTGATCTGATGAGTCTAAATTTGAGATTTTGGGTTCTTTGTGAGAGTAGGTGAACGGATGATCTCCGCATGTATGGTTCCCACTGTGAAGCACGGAAGATGAGGCATGACGGTGTGGGAGTGCTTTGCTGGTGACACTGTCAGTGATTTATTTAGAATTCAAGGCACACTTAACCAGCATGGCTACCACAGCATTCTGCAGCAATACACCATCTCATTTGGTTTGCGCTTAGTGGAGCTGTCATTAGTTTTACAACAGGACAATGACCCAAAACACCCCTCAAGGCTGTGTAAGGGCTATTTGACCAAGGAGATGTAGTGCTGCTTCAGATGACCTGGTGTCCACAATTACCCGACCTCAACACAGTTCAGATGGTTTGGGATGATTTGGACCGCAGAGTGAAGGAAAAGCAGCATAAGCGCTCAGCATATGTGGGAACTCCTTCAAGACTGTTGGAAAAGCATTCATCATGAAGCTGGTTGAGAGAATGCCAAGAGTGTGCAAAGCTGTCATCAAGGCAAAGAGTAGCTACTTTGAAGAATCTAAAATCGTACATATTTTTTCATTTTTTTTAACACTTTTTTGGTTACTACATGATTCCATATGTGTTATTTCATAGTTTTGATGTCTTCACTATTATTATACAATGTACAAAACAGTAAAAAATAAAGACAAACCCTGGAATGAGTGGGTGTGTCCAAAACCTTTGACTGGTACTGTATATATATTTATAAATATATTTGGCATACAGTATAGATAGAAATAGCCTACCTACAGATAGAAATAGCCTACCTACAGATAGAAATAGCCTACTGTACCTACAGAATGAAATAGCCTACTGTACCTACAGATAGAAATAGCCTACTGTACCTACAGAATGAAATAGCCTACTGTACCTACAGAATGAAATAGCCTACTGTACCTACAGAATGAAATAGCCTAATGTACCTACAGAAGGAAATAGCCTACTGTACCTACAGAATGAAATAGCCTACTGTACCTACAGAATGAAATAGCCTAATGTACCTACAGAATGAAATAGCCTACTGTACCTACAGTTATTTCATAGTTTTGATGTCTTCACTATTATTCTACAATGTAGAAAATAGTAAAAATACAGAAAAACCCTGGAATGAGTAGGTGTGTCCAAACGTTTTACTGGTACTGTAGATATATCTTTAAAACAATTCTGAAAGGAGAGAAGAGATTCTGGCATGGAAAGTGTCCTGGTTTTTGGAGGTGTTGAATGAATCAGTTCCTAACTTAGACCATGCTACTGATGCACGGCTTCCTGTGTCTAAGGAGACCACTGCTTCCTGTCTCTAAGGAGGCCACTGGTTACTGTTTCTAAGGAGGCCACTGCTTCCTGTCTCTAAGGAGACCACTGCTTTCTGTTTCTAAGGAGGCCCCATGCTTCCTGTTTCTAAGGAGGCCACTGCTTCCTGTCTCTAAGGAGACCACTGCTTTCTGTTTCTAAGGAGGCCCCATGCTTCCTGTTTCTAAGGAGGCCACTGCTTCCTGTCTCTAAGGAGGCCTAAGCATAGTGTTGTTTGTGTATGGATGAATGTGTGGTTGACAAGCCTAATGCCAATGCATAGGCCTAGTCTATCAGGAGTTGGGATTAAGCATTGAATATTGAATCACCCACATTTTTTTTAAATAATGGCAATATGGGATTATCCTAAAATATTATGACACGTAACTCTTTCATCTTCTAGATGCCTCGCTCACTGTCTGTTTTTAAGATCCCAATGGTTATTTAAGGTCTTGGCAACTTCCATGTTATCCTCCTTGTTGTAGGCTAACCTCTCAGATTCCCCGCTGTGTCCCTAATGCCATTATAATTCACTACTTTCACTACTTTACTTTAAGAAGTGCACTTTATAGGGAGTAGGGTGCCATGTGAATTGTATTGCAGGGTGGGAGGCGGGTACGAACACTGCTCTACCCTGTTGCCACGCAACTTGGAGTCGGCAAGTGATAGAAGGGAGGAAATGTTTAATAAAAGTGTGAATTGACAAACAAATAAAAAAAATTAAAAAATAAAATAATAATCTTATATGTGTACCATACACAGACCCAAATGTAAGCTATTTTTTTATTTTATTTATCTTTTCAAGCTGAAACATCAGAGGAGGTGATCACTAAAATCCATCGGTGGCATTTATATCTTTCTTTTGTGAGAGAAAAGCACAGCCGCAAACAGCCAGTGAGGCTCAGCCCTTCTTCTGGCTGTGCCAGAGATGTGTGTGTGTGTGTGTGTGTGTGTGTGTGTATGTGTGTCTCTGTGACAGAGTTCCACTGTATGAGGAGAGATTTGGGTGAAGGCGGAAGATAGGCCCTGATGGCATGCCATATTTTTGTTCTCCTAATCGGGCATAGCATTATTAAGACACCGTTCAGGGTAAATACTGTCTTAATAATATCCTACAACGTTCCATTTGATCTACTTGTACACAGACTCTGTTCCAAATGGTGTCCTATATAGGAGGTAAAAACTTGTGCTATGTAGGGAATAGGATGCCATTTGGGACGTAGCCAGATAAAGTACTTCCAATGCAAGCCTGACTGTTCCCTGCTTTCTCTATTCAACATGATCTGTCTTGGTCATGCCTGTCAGTCAAAACGAGACTGATTACATTCAAAATAAAGACGAAACAAGGAGAGGAGGGAAGCAGTCACGAAACCTGGAATCCTTCCATATCGCCCAGCCGTATTCCTAGCCCCTTCTCATCTCTCTCTCCTCTTCCCATCACTCGCTCCTCTTCCCTTCCCATCTCTCTCTCTCTCTCTCTCTCTCTCTCTCTCTCTCTCTCTCTCTCTCTCTCTCTCTCTCTCTCTCTCTCTCTCTCTCTCTCTCTCTCTCTCTCTCTCTCTCTCTCTCTCTCTCTCTCTCTCTCTCTCTCTCTCTCTCTCTCTCTCTCTCTCTCTCTCTCTCTCCTCTGTCTTTATCCTCTCTCTCTCATTTCTCTCCTCATTCTCTCTCTCTCTGTCTCTGTTTCTGTCTCCTCTCTCTCTCTCTCTCTCTCTCTCTCTCTCTCTCTCTCTCTCTCTCTCTCTCTCTCTCTCTCTCCCTCCTCTCCCTCTCTCTCTGCCTCTGAGGCTAGTTTGAAATTGTCTTACTCTCAGGAAGCAGAACGAGCCTGACAAAAAAAACAGAGCCATGCTGTAATTACTGCTGCGGATTAGGAATTAATGGGTGTTTTAGCTATAATGGCAGATATTATTAGCAGTATTTATAGTATTTAATGCTAATAATTACTAGCTCTAATAATGATAATAATTTCAAGGTTGTGTCTGAGTCGTGTAATATTCTTCTCCTCAAAACCTCATAGGTTGATATTAATAATCGATTAATAAGTCTCCACAATGTGTTTTTGAAGTCGGCGAGACATTTCCTGGGCTTGAACGACATATAAACCACAGATACTAAAGCTTTATGATGTTACTAAAAGCGTTTGTGATGGAGATTGTGCAGTTCTTTCCATTAAAGTAAGCTGTAATTCAAGATTGATTTAAAGAAGTGTCACCAAGGAGAGCGAGAGCCAGTGGATTAAAGTCGTTTCCAATGAATCCAGAGGAAGTCAGAGTATTGTCTTTCTGAAGAGTTACTTTATAGTCTGATTAGGATGGATGGACATGGACATGAATGATTTAAAAGTCTTACTTCTACACGTTTTAAACGGAGGATCGAGGCTTTTGAAAGGTCAACCTGGGAGACAGACGGTGTAGCGCTTTGTCTTAACTCGACTGGTTTAAACACCATGGAAGCAGCATGAAGTAAAGGCCCAAATCAACATCTCCTGCTTTGCTATATTTTCAGCTGTGGAAAATGTCAACAGAGCATTGAGCATATCGCAATATTAGTTATTTTCTAAGCCTTTTTACGTTGAATTCATTTTCAGTCATGTGTTTTTTTTTTTTTGGGGGGGGTTTGCGACCGAGACAACTTTGCAGACGACCATCACAGCATGTGAAATGGCCACAGGTCGCGCCGCTCTGTCGACACATTATTATCCGATGATTTGGGCTAAGTAAATCAGACTGCATGGATATAATGCTAATGTGTTAATGAGTACGACCCCACTGAAAGATTCAGAACAATCAGGGTTTCTCTATGTGATGATCAAATCAAATCAAATGTTATTTGTCACATGCGCCGAATACAACAACTGTAGACTTTACCGGGAAATGCTGACTTTACAAGCCCTTATTAACCAACAGTGCAGTTCAAGAAGAAGAAAATATTTACCAAGTAGACTGAAATAAAAAGTTATAATAAAAAGTAACACAATATGAATAACAATCACTGGCTATGTACAGGGGGCTTGTGGCTACGTGTCTGTCTCTCTCGCTCTCTCTCTCTGTCTGTCTGTCTGTCTGTCTAACTCTCTCTCTCTCTCTCTCTCTCTCTCTCTCTCTCTCTCCCTCTCTCTCTCTCTCTCTCTCTCTCTCTCTCTCTCTCTCTCTCTCTCTCTCTCTCTCTCTCTCTCTCTCTTCTCACACACACAGTGAGAGAGGTAAAGAGCGCGAGAGAGAGAGAGCGTAATGTCGGTTTTATTGACAGTGTGTGTGTAATAACTTAGGGAAGAGGAATCCCTCCTTGACTTCACTATGGTTCTCAGTGTTACAATGTTAAGTAGGTATCCTTAGTGTTACAATGTTAGGTAGGTATCCTTAGTGTTATGATGTTAAGTAGGTATCCTTAGTGTTATGATGTTAAGTAGGTATCCTTAGTGTCACGATGTTAAGTAGGTATCCTTAGTGTTACGATGTTAAGTAGGTATCCTTAGTGTTACGATGTTAAGTAGGTATCCTTAGTGTTACGATGTTAAGTAGGTATCCTTAGTGTTAAAATGTTAGGTAGGTATCCTTAGTGTTACGATGTTAAGTAGGTATCCTTAGTGTCACGATGTTAAGTAGGTATCCTTAGTGTCACGATGTTAAGTAGGTATCCTTAGTGTCTCGATGTTAAGTAGGTATCCTTAGTGTTGCGATGTTAAGTAGGTATCCTTAGTGTTACGATGTTAAGTAGGTATCCTTAGTGTTACGATGTTAAGTAGGTATCCTTAGTGTCACGATGTTAAGTAGGTATCCTTAGTGTTATGTTAAGTAGGTATCCTTAGTGTTATGTTAAGTAGGTATCCTTAGTGTCTCGATGTTAAGTAGGTATCCTTAGTGTCTCGATGTTATGTAGGTATCCTTAGTGCTACGATGTAAAGTAGGGCTTTATTTTCTCACTCATTTTCCTCTTACCGCCTATTAGCTGTTCATCTCGTAACAGCTTGAAGCCATTTCAACATTTAAACATTTAAACACCAATTAACTAATACATTTGCGTTTATTAAGTTGTTTTCCTTTGTGTGTTGAGAGGAGTCAAGCAGTCACACCAATGACTTTAACCACTTAAACAAGGTAATTGGTTCAGTGAATTGCGAAGAGAGAGAGAGCGAGAGAGAGAGACGGGGCGATTCCAGCGGTATCCAACTTTAAGACTGAATTGTAATAGCATGGTACAATACCAGGTTATAGAAGTGATCCTAACTTCTGTTAGTACTTGTATTTTAATGGAGTTTAATGCAAACGACACCACCGATAGTCTTACGTGTGTATGTGTGTATTTGTGTATGTGAGTTTGTGTGTATGTGTATTTGTGTATGTGAGTTTGTGTGTATGTGTGTATTTGTGTATGTGAGTATGTGTGTATGTGTGCCTGCATGTGCTTGTGTGTATGTGTCTGTGTGCACAGCCATACTCATTCAGCAGCTCAGAGCAGAGCAGGACAGAGAAGAACAGAGCAGAACAGAGAAGAGCAGGACAAGGCAGAGCAGAGCAGGACAGAACAGGTCAGAGCAGAGCAGGTCAGGGCAGGTCAGAGTGTCAAAAAGTCAAAGTCACCCTTATTAGTCAGTTGTACAACCGAATGCCTTCAACTGAAATGTGTTTTCCACATTTAACCCAACCCCTCTGAATCAGAGAGGTGCGGGGGGGCTGCCTTAATCAACATCTTCAGGCACCCGGGGAACAGTGAGTTAACTGCCTTGTTCAGGGGCAGAATGACAGATTTGTACCTTGTCAGCTCGGGGATTTGAACTTGCAACCCTCCAGTTACAAGTCCAACGCTCTAACCACTAGGCTACCTGCCGCCCCCAGAGTGGGACTGAGCGGGACAGAGCAGGACAGTGGAATGTAACCAGAGCTATTTCCACAGAATAAATATTCTGTGGAAAAGAGAGGCCCCTCTGCCTGCCTCCCAAATAGGGTGTCATTTTGGACGCAGGCTTTGTCTTTGTCTGGCCTGGGCTGAGAAACGGCAAGCCTTGTCTGGCCTGGGCTGAGCAACGGCAAGCCTTGTATTTTTTTCCCTGATCCCTTTTCCCCCTCAGAACTTTGCAGGTGTTCAGCATCGAGTCATAAAACAAGCCTGGTCATTAATCAGTGACTGAGCTCCATACGCTGCTCAGAGTGTGTGAGTTGGGGTTGGGGGGGCTTCCCTTTCCTCTTCTCTCCAGGGACTCTGATTGGTGCAGAAGAGAGAGAGGAGCAACAGGACCTTGGGTCTATGATCCCCTCCCTCCCTCCGCCCCATTCCCCTCCCCTCCATTCCCATCCCCTCCCTCCCCATCCCTCCCTCCGTCCCTCCCCTCCCTCCCCATCCCCCCATTCCCTCCCTCCCCATCCCTCCCTCCGTCCCCTCCCCTCCCTCCCCATCCCCCAACCCTCCCTCCCTCCCTCCCCATCCCTCCCTCCGTCCCCTCCTCCCTCCCCACCCCCCCAACCCTCCCTCCCCATCCCTCCCTCCGTCCCTACCCCCCCAACCCTCCCTCCCCTCCCTCCCGATCCCTCCCTCCCTTCACTGTGAAGTATTTTTTTCTCCTGTATTGGTTGATCATCACTTTGAGAGAATGAAAGTGAAAGATTGAGTAAAGTAGGCTGAACATCAGACACCGGCTAATGAGCAGGCTTCCTGTCTGTCTGTTAAACATGTCTGGACAAGGAGTAGAGGCACGAGAGCTTCACGTATGGTCCCTCCGAAGCTGTTAAAGCGGCGTGAGAGAGAGAGAGGTGTGTGTGTGTGTGTGTGTGTATGAATGGCGAGCCAGTCATGGAATAGAGAGAGAGAGAGTGGTCCAAAAGCTGCCTGTTGTCAGTCAAGTGTCAGGCCCCTCTGGTGGGAGTGACACATCTGCTCCCACGTATACCTCTGGGGTGCCTGTGGAGTGGCTTGCTGTGTGCCACCCTCTCTGCTCGCCTGATTGGTCAGTTGTTCCCATTCTATAGAAAGTGGGAGGCGCCTCGGCTGCTTGGACATAGACAGGTGACATATGTAGGTTGACAAATCGAATCAAATCAAGCCACGATGGCCATTCCTCTCTTACTGCATGTCTTTGGCACCTCTAGATTATACTATACTGTATCTACCCAGTAATAACCTCTAGAATATACTATACTGTATCTACCCAGTAATACCCTCTAGAATATACTATACTGTATCTACCCAGTAATACCCTCTAGAATATACTATACTGTATCTACCCAGTAATAACGTCTAGAATATACTATACTGTATCTACCCAGTAATAACCTCTAGAATATACTATACTGTATCTACCCAGTAATACCCTCTAGAATATACTATACTGTATCTACCCAGTAATAACGTCTAGAATATACTATACTGTATCTACCCAGTAATAACCTCTAGAATATACTATACTGTATATACCCAGTAATAAACAATAGCTACTGTAATTCCCTAGCCTATATTCCTTTTCACAGCTATAATGATGTCTTTCTCTGAAAACAACACACAGCTCTAATGATGTCACTCTCTCTGAAAAAAAAGAAGAGAAATCTCTTTAGCACTTTTTAAGCAAAAGTGTAAATTAATTGCGTTGCTGTTTTAACTAACTAAATATTCCAAGCCTCATTTGCAGTTCACTGAGGATCTTTTGTTAAACAATATAAATTGCTTTCATGATAGTAAACTGCTGCAAATTAGCATGCTGTAAATGTTTACCTGTTTGTTCGGCAATTGGTGTCTCGCTCTCTGGTGTTTTAATATTCTCTCTCTGGTGTTTTAATGTTCTCTCTCCGGTGTTTTAATATTCTCTCTCTGGTGTTTTAATATTCTCTCTCTGGTGTTTTGATATTCTCTCTCTGGTGTTTTAATATTCTCTCTCTGGTGTTTTGATATTCTCTCTCTGGTGTTTTGATATTCTCTCTCTGGTGTGTTGATATTCTCTCTGGTGTTTTGATATTCTCTCTCTGGTGTTTTAATATTCTCTCTCTGGTGTTTTAATATTCTCTCTCTGGTGTTTTGATATTCTCTCTCTGGTGTTTTGATATTCTCTCTCTGGTGTTTTAATATTCTCTCTGGTGTTTTGATATTCTCTCTCTTAAAAGAAGAAGAGAAAAGAAGGCAGTGTAATATAATTCATTCACCACCACACAGCCTCCTTGAGCTGCCCAGGGTCCTTAGTTAGGTGGAGAAGAGAACACAGCCTCCTTGAGCTGCCCATTATCCTTAGTTAGGTGGATAAGAGAACACAGCCTCCTTGAACTACCCAGGGTTCTTAGTTAGGTGGAGAAGAGAACACAGCCTCCTTGAACTACCCAGGGTTCTTAGTTAGGTGGAGAAGAGAACATAGCCTCCTTGAACTACCCAGGGTCCTTAGTTAGGTGAGAAGTGAACTCGGCCTCCTTGAGTTGCCCAGGGTCCTTAGTTAGGTGGAGAAGAGAACATAGCCTCCTTGAACTACCCAGGGTTCTTAGTTAGGTGAGAAGTGAACTCGGCCTCCTTGAACTACCCAGGGTCCTTAGTTAGGTGGAGAAGAGAACACAGCCTCCTTGAACTACCCAGGGTCCTTAGTTAGGTGGAGAAGAGAACACAGCCTCCTTGAACTACCCAGGGTCTTTAGTTAGGTGGAGAAGAGAACACAGCCTCCTTGAACTACCCAGGGTCCTTAGTTAGGTGGAGAAGAGAACACAGCCTCCTTGAACTACCCAGGGTCCTTAGTTAGGTGGAGAAGAGAACACAGCCTCCTTGAACTACCCAGGGTTCTTAGTTAGGTGGAGAAGAGAACACAGCCTCCTTGAACTACCCAGGGTCCTTAGTTAGGTGGAGAAGAGAACATAGCCTCCTTGAACTACCCAGGGTCCTTAGTTAGGTGGAGAAGAGAAGGAAGAAAGAGGGGAAGGGAACAACGTCTCTTGAAGACAACAAAACACTTAGTCCTATTTACATCAACAGTACCCACCAGTTAGCCAGACAGGCAGTTCTCTACCTCAATACCCAACAGTACCCACCAGTTAGCCAGACAGGCAGTTCTCTACCTCAATACCCAACAGTACCCACCAGTTAGCCAGACAGGCAGTTCTCTACCTCAATACCCAACAGTACCCGCCAGTTAGCCAGACAGGCAGTTCTCTACCTCAATACCCAACAGTACCCGCCAGTTAGCCAGACAGGCAGTTCTCTACCTCAATACCCAACAGTACCCGCCAGTTAGCCAGACAGGCAGTTCTCTACCTCAATACCCAACAGTACCCGCCAGTTAGCCAGACAGGCAGTTCTCTACCTCAATACCCAACAGTACCCGCCAGTTAGCCAGACAGGCAGTTCTCTACCTCAATACCCAACAGTACCCACCAGTTAGCCAGACAGGCAGTTCTCTACCTCAATACCCAACAGTACCCGCCAGTTAGCCAGACAGGCAGTTCTCTACCTCAATACCCAACAGTACCCGCCAGTTAGCCAGACAGGCAGTTCTCTACCTGAATACCCAACAGTACCCACCAGTTAGCCAGACAGGCAGATCTCTACCTCAATACCCAACAGTACCCGCCAGTTAGCCAGACAGGCAGTTCTCTACCTCAATACCCAACAGTACCCGCCAGTTAGCCAGACAGGCAGTTCTCTACCTCAATACCCAACAGTACCCAGAAGTTAGCTGGACAGGCAGTTCTCAACCTGAATACCCAACAGTACCCACCAGTTAGCCAGACAGGCAGTTCTCTACCTCAATACCCAACAGTACCCACCAGTTAGCCAGAGTCCTCTATTGCAACAATACATATTAGTAAGACAACATCAATAATATCCAGCAGTTAGACATTTTCGTCTCTTTCTTTTCTCTACACCATTCCATTATACAGAGGAGGCTAATTCCATATTCTCCTTCAGGGAAACAAAGACTATATATACAAACAAAGGTGTCAAGAAAAGAAGAGCCAGATCTGAAGGTATTCTCCTGTACATGACAGACTTACAGTAATAACCAGACGACTAGTGCAGCCTACAATACATTCCTTACTAGGTCTAATAGCCTGAGGCTAATATTAGTGATCAGAGTTCTCCCTGTATAGCTTAGTTTATGTGCTATTAAGCTCATACTGTATGTGTCTGTAGAGCCCTGGGGTAATTATGAATGTATTCAAATGCATTATATAACACATTCAGCCTGCCATGTTCTGCTCCCTCCTTGGTCTTCCATTTCCTTTTACTCCTAATTTGTTCATGATCCTTTCATCTGTCACTGTGTTCAGAAGGCTATTAGAGACAGGAGAGACACCTCTCTCTCTCTCTCTCTCTCTCTCTCTCTCTCTCTCTCTCTCTCTCTCTCTCTCTCTGTCTCTCTCTCTCTCTCTCTCTCTCCCTCCGTCTCTCTCTCTCTCTCTCTCTCAATTCAATTCAATTTGCTTTATTGGCATGACGTCTCTCTCTCTCTCTCTCTCGCTCTCTCTCTCTCTCTCTCTCTCTCTCTCTCTCTCCCTCCGTCTCTCGCTCTTTCTCTCTCTCTCTCTTTCTCTCTCTCTCTCTCCCTCCGTCTCTCTCTCTCTCTCTCTCTCTCTCTCTCTCTCTCTCTCTCTCTCTCTCTCTCTCTCTCTCTCTCTCTCTCTCTCTCTCTCTCTCTCTCTCTCTCTCACACAGACACACACACTCTGCCAGCCCCCTCTTTCATCCTCTCATTCCCCACTCTGTCATTGTGTTCAGAAGACAGAATGCCCTCACTCCGAGCTAAAACATGATATATCATACACTGCATTTGAGGAATAACGGGAAAGTCATTCTGATTTGAAAGTTGATAAACTTTGTAACCACAAAATGGCCTTTGGAGTGTTTTGGTACACCTACTGGAGAGCTCTTCTTTGTCTACACCCCCCGTTCAGCATCGTTCACACCCTCTTAAGCCTTAGCCCCACTCGTCTCTTTAAGGATTCACATGTGAGGCCATGTGCTAAACAGAGGGAGTAAGGTAGTGTAGTAAACAACCAAGGATTTCAAGATTAAAAGTGGTGAAAGTAGTAGCATAAAGTAGTAGTAAAAATACACTGTATCTAGTCCTTTGCCTATATTCTAATGTGACGTTGGTGCAGGGTCATGTTGTTCCTCACATTACCGTCTCTGGTAAACACACGCTATAGCAAATCAAATCTACGTTTATTTGTCACATGCACGGGATACAGAAGGTGTAAACGGTACAGTGAAATGGTCACTGGCATAGTGGAGTCCTTTTTGTTCAGACATGAACCCTAACCCAACTCATACTACTATGCACCAGGCATGAATCATCTGCAGGTAGCTACAGCTAACCAACTAGGTTCAATGTTAGCTAGCTTGATAACATTAGGCTATAACTAGCATTAGGCTATAACTAGCATTATGCTATAATTAGCATTAGGTTATAACTAGCATTAGGCTATAACTAGCATTAGGCTATAACTAGCATTAGGTTATAACTAGCATTAGGCCATAACTAGCATTATGCTATAACTAGCATTAGGCTATAACTAGCATTATGCTATAATTAGCATTAGGCTATAACTAGCATTGTGCTATAACTAGCATTATGTTATAACTAGCATTAGGCTATAACTAGCATTAGGCTATAACTAGCATTAGGTTATAACTAGCATTAGGCTATAACTAGCATTATGCTATAACTAGCATTATGCTATAATTAGCATTAGGCTATAACTAGCATTAGACTATAACTAGCATTATGCTATAATTAGCATTAGGTTATAACTAGCATTAGGCTATAACTAGCATTAGGCTATAACTAGCATTAGGTTATAACTAGCATTAGTCCATAACTAGCATTAGGCTATAACTAGCATTAGGCTATAACTAGCATTATGCTATAATTAGCATTAGGCTATAACTAGCATTGTGCTATAACTAGCATTATGTTATAACTAGCATTAGGCTATAACTAGCATTAGGCTATAACTAGCATTGTACTATAACTAGCATTAGGCTATAATTAGCATTAGGCTATAACTAGCATTAGGCTATAACTAGCATTGTGCTATAACTAGCATTAGGTTATAACTAGCATTAGGCTATAACTAGCATTAGGCTATAACCAGCATTAGGCTATAACTAGCATTATGTTATAACTAGCATTAGGCTATAACTAGCATTAGGCTATAACTAGCATTATGTTATAACTAGCATTAGGCTATAACTAGCATTAGGCTATAACTAGCATTATGTTATAACTAGCATTAGGCTATAACTAGCATTAGGCTATAACTAGCATTATGTTATAACTAGCATTAGGCTATAACTAGCATTAGGCTATAACTAGCATTATGTTATAACTAGCATTAGGCTATAACTAGCATTAGGCTATAACTAGCATTATGTTATAACTAGCATTAGGCTATAACTAGCATTAGGCTATAACTAGCATTATGTTATAACTAGCATTAGGCTATAACTAGCATTAGGCTATAACTAGCATTAGGCTATAACTAGCCACGCAAATGGTTGTCTGAGATACTAACAATATTACTACACAGATCATACATGTAATGTTAGCTAGCTAGCTAACAGTACGTTTTAACTTGCAAGGAAAACGACTTTCTAACAAAATTATAAACATATAATATCTGAAAATGTAGCTAGACTTTTACCCATATACATGGATGGACGCTTCTCCCTCTCTGTCACGGATGCCATGGTTGACCTTAGTTTGAAGATGTAATCCGGAGACAGGTGTTTTATACAACAGCCTTCTGTGTGTTTCTCTTTTCGACTCTCTCCTCATCATCTCTCTGCTTCCACCGGGCATTCCATGATTTCAAAACTCTGTCATCAGCTCTCAGCATGTCCAGCCCATTCATTATCTCAGCCAATCATGGCTAGCAGGAAGGTTCCTGTATTTTTCTCTGGCTAAACCAACTAGGCTCGTAATTTTTTATATTTTTTATATTCGTATTTACAGATGGCATTCAAGTTTGTTATTAAGGCACATGAAAGTTCACATGTTCCAGAAGGCATTTCAGCCCCAAAACGTTAAAATGCCTCTCCTGTGAAGTAGTGAAGTGCAACATATGTGTAGCTTCTTGAAACCGGTCACATATGATTCAAAGTCAAAGTCAAAGTCAAAGTCACCATTATTAGTCAGTTGTACAACTGAATGCCTTCAACTGAAATGTGTCTTCTGCATTTAACCCAACCCTTCTGAATCAGAGAGGTGCGGGGGGCTGCCTTAATCGACAAAAAAGTCACCATTATTTGTCAGTTGTACAACCAAATGCCTTCAACCGAAATGTGTCTTCCGCATTTAACCCAACCCCTCTGAATCAGAGAGGTGCAGGGGGCTGCCTTAATCGACATCCACGTCTTCGGCGCCCGGGGAACAGTGGGTTAACTGCCTTGTTCAGGGGCAGAACGACAGATTTTTTCCTTGTCAGCTTGGGGATTCGAACTTGCAACCCTCCGGTGACTAAGGTGATGTTACTATTTCACTGAGCCTTGTTTAGCCAAGCAGCATATCTGCACTAATGATGATATTTGTCATGAAGAGGAGGAGGACATCATCTGTATCAGTACTCCTTTCTCTTCTGCTTCAGTCCCCGACAATGTATTTGGTTTCTGGACATGGGATGGCCTTTGAAAGTCTCCTATTATTAGGGTGACCAGACGTCCCCGATTTCCAGGGACTATCCCCGATTTCCAGGGACTATCCCCGATTTCCAGGGACTATCCCCAATTCTGATAGCCTGTCCCCGGCTATAACTGTCACCGTAAATGTCCCCCATTAGCCCCCAGAAATATAGAAAGGCAACTCAGCTTAAATAACCAAATGCTATATTCAATCAGGTGCATGTTCAAATGTTGTCTGTCCCTGTACCAGACCTTATGAGAACGTTTAAACAGTGATATATTGTAACCATCCCACCAACAACCATGGCCATGGCCAGAAAGTGTTGCATGAAACAACATAGTCTACCAAACATTACTAGATAGGCTAAGATGAAGAAAGCTGTGGAGACATAATACATTTCTGTATTAATTAATACAAGTATTTGAAAGGGCTATAGGGAAACTGTATAGTTAAATGTAGTTCCATAATTTAAATGTATATTTTTCACAGCGTAAAAAAAAATCCCTGATTTTCATTTCCAAAATCTGGTCACCCTTTATACAGTTAAAGTATATAGAAAGGTTAGCCTGAGCCCCAGTCTCAGTTCTAAGCCCCATATGTTAGTCTCTCTTTCTGGTTTTGAATTGGGAGTACCTCACTTCAACGTAGTGAGCTAGGCTGACTAACACAGGATGGATGTGAGCGGCTGCCTCTCTTTCACCAGATAACTTTGGCCATAAAACAAATATTATTATTTCAAAAGAGACCTGCAAACATAAATTGCCATTGTAGTGCAGTGTATTTGAAAATGTTAAGTGTTTCCTGTAGTTTGTTTTACGACATGCTTTTAACTACTGCAACTCAAACAAGTATGTTCCAGTCGAGGGTGTAGAGAGAAGGAGAAAGAGGGAGGGAGGGAGAGAGAGGGAGAGAGGGAGAGAGGGAGGGAGACGGAGGGTGAAAGAGAAAGAGGGAGAGAGAGAGGGGGTCACAACTCCTGCAACTCTGTCACACGCTGGGTATTTACATAGTCAATGGTAGGCTTCGAGGGGACTCCTACGGTAGGTACACATATAGCTCATCTCTTGGCAGTAGTACTGTAGACTACTTTATCACTGACCTAAACCCAGAGTCTCTTAGAGCGTTCACAGTCAGTCCACTGACACCCCTATCAGATCACAGCAAAATCACAGTCTACTTGAACAGAGCAATACTCAGGCATGAGGCATCAAAGCCAAAGGAGCTGAATAATATAAAAAAAATGCTATAGATGGAAGGAGAGTAAAAAACTAAAGAACTATTGGGAAACAAAAAACTATTGGGAAACAACAAATTCAATCCCTTCTAGACAACTTCCTGGACAAAATGTTCCACTGTAATAGTGAAGGTGTAAACTTGGCAGTAGAAATTTGACCTCTCAGCTTCCCTATCAAATCAAGAAATTTCAAACAGAAAACCAAAGAAAATGAACAACAATGACAAATGGTTTGATAAGGAATGCAAAAACCTAAGAATGAAATTGAGAAATCTGTCCAACCAAAAACACAGAGACACAGAAAACAGAAAAAGTCTACGCCTTCACTATGGTGAATCACTAAAACAATACAGAAATACACTACGGAAAAAGATGGAACAGCACGTCAGAAATCAGCTCAATGTAATTGAAGAATCCATAGACTCTAACCACTTCTGGGACTAAACAAACAACAACATGAAGAATTATCTATCCAAAATGGAAGATGGATAAACCACTTCTCCAATCTCTTTGTCTCTATAACAAAGAACAAACAGCAAAAACATATACATGATCAAATACAAATCTTAGAATCAACTATTAAAGACTACCAGAACCCACTGGATTCTGCAATTACCTTGAATGAACTACAGGACAAAATAAAAACCCTCCAACCCAAAAAGGCCTGTGGTGTTGATGGTATCCTCAATTAAATGATCAAATATACAGACAACAAATTCCAAATGGCTATACTAAAACTCTTTAACATCAGCCTTAGCTCTGGCATCTTCCCCAATATTTGATCACCCCAATCCACAAAAGTGGAGACAAATCGACCCCAATAACTACCGTGGGAAATGAGTCAACAGCAACCTTGGGAAAATCATCTGCATTATCATTAACAGCAGACGCGTACATTTCCTCAGTGAAAACAATGTACTGAGCAAATGTCAAATTGGCTTTTTACCAAATTATCGTATGACAGACCACGTATTCAACCTGCACACCCTAATTGACAAACAAACAAACCAAAACAAAGGCAAAGTCTTCTCATGCTTTGTTGACTTCAAAAAAGCCTTTGACTCAATTTGGCATGAGGGTCTGCTATACAAATTGACGGAAAGTGGTGTTGGGGGGAAAACATAGGACATTATGAAATCCATGTACACAAACAACAAGTGTGCGGTTAAATAGGCAAAAAACTAACATTTCTTCCCACAAGGCTGTGGGGTGAGACAGGGATGCAGCTTAAGCCCCACCCTCTTCAACATATATATCAATGAATTGGCGAGGGCACTTGAACAGCCTGCAGCACCCGGCCTCACCCTACTAGAATCTGAAGTCAAATGTCTACTGTTTGCTGATGATCTGGTGCTTCTGTCACCAACCAAGGAGGGCGTACAGCAGCATCTAAATGTTTCGCACAGATTCTGTCAGACCTGGGCCCTGACAGTAAATCTCAATAAGAACAAAGTAATGGTGTTCCAAAAAAGGTCCAGTTGCCAGGACCACAAATACAAATTCCATCTAGACACCGTTGCCCTAGAACACACAAAAACTATACATACCTTTGCCTAAACATCAGCGCCATAGGTAACTTCCACAAAGCTGTGAACGATCTGAGAGACAAGGCAAGAAGGGCCTTCTATGCCATCAAAAGGAACATAAAATTCAACATACCAATTAGGATCTGGCTGAAAATACTTGAATCAGTTATAGAACCCGTTGCCCTTTATGGTTGTGAGGTCTGGGGTCTGCTCACCAACCAGGAATTCACAAAATGGGACAAACACCAAATTGAGACTCTGTATGCAGAATTCTGCAAGAATATCCTCTGTGTACAACGTAAAAACACCAAATAATGCATGCCTACAACCACCTATAAGGAAGCGATTCCCAAACCGTCCATAACAAAGCCATCACCTACAGAGAGATGAACCTGGAGAATATTCCCCTAAGCAAGCTGGACCTGGGGCTCTGTTCACAAACACAAACAGACCCCACA
>CM059815.1:42425132-42435132 GCA_030435695.1 Brachymystax lenok tsinlingensis
GTTGTTACAGTGTTAGGCTTTCCTCAAGACAATTCAGAGAAGCAGATCGTTTATTTTGGTGCGCAGAGGAAGGAGTCAAGAGTGCATTCTGGGGGCAAATGTTCTTCACATTACAACAAACATAGTGATCATTCTGTTCAGGACAACCCGGGCTATGACGCCATGTCATCTGGTAACTGTACATTTAACATAGTGATCACAAACATTGACAATGTGTATGACATCAGTTTGATGATATGGAAATGTGAAGTGCACATTTGAACTCACTGGTGTTTGGCTTGCTTGTTGTATTTATTATAATCCTCAATGTCTAATCTTTACAGCATTTCCCCTCGCTCAGAGAACAGAAAATGTGCAAAAGTTTCCCAATTAGCGGTGGATACCCACTACTGGTCAGTTATCTGCCCCCTGGACTTCCTCTTTACCCTGCCCCACCCCAATGGACATTTATCATTGTTACCTGCTGTAAATATGTACAGTGCCTTCGGGAAGTATTCAGACCCCTTGACTTTTTCCATCATTTTGTTAGCTTTATTGTTTCATTCACACTTGCACTTTTGGAGCCCGGATCTTAAGAATGTCACTGTACCCTGCAACTATATCTGCGACCCTGGGACCGTTACAATCTTAACTTAAACCTAATCAACTTATTGTCGCGGGCGGATGCTCAAGTTCACAACGGCTGTCAGTCAAAAACCCCCAAAAACAGAACTGTGAAGTGGAAGACCCTGTATGCAGCATACCAGCCTGCAGCCCACTGCTGGCTCCCCTCTGAAGCCCTGGGTGGTCTCTGGAAAGGAGACCCTGTATGCAGCATACCACCCTGCAGCCCACTGCTGGCTCCCCTCTGAAGCCCTGGGTGGTCTCTGGAAAGGAGACCCTGTATGCAGCATACCAGCCTGCAGCCCACTGCTGGCTCCCCTCTGAAGCCCTGGGTGGTCTCTGGAAAGGAGACCCTGTATGCAGCATACCACCCTGCAGCCCACTGCTGGCTCCCCTCTGAAGCCCTGGGTGGTCTCTGGAAAGGAGACCCTGTATGCAGCATACCAGCCTGCAGCCCACTGCTGGCTCCCCTCTGAAGCCCTGGGTGGTCTCTGGAAAGGAGACCCTGTATGCAGCATACCACCCTGCAGCCCACTGCTGGCTCCCCTCTGAAGCCCTGGTTAGTCTCTGGATTGGAGACCAGATGCTGCTGGAAGTGGTGTTGGAGGGCCAGGAGGAGGCACTCTTTCCTCTGGTCTAAAAAAATATCAAATTGCCCCAGGGCAGTGATTGGGGACATTGCCCTTGTGTAGGGTGGCTGTCTTTTGGATGGGACGTTAAATAGCTGACCTGACTCCCTGTGGTCACTAAAGATCCCATGGCACTTATCGTAAGAGTAGGGGTATTTAACCCCCGGTGTCTTGGCTAAATCCCTAATATGGGTCATCTAATCATCCCTAGCTTCCAATTGGGTCATTCTTCCTATAACTATTCCTGAGGTGTTTGCTGTAAATGAGAATGTGTTCTCAGTCAATTTACCTGGTAAAATATACAGTATAGGACTGCTCTATCAGTGCCCAACTCTTTTCATGTTCAATCCTTATAGGGGTATGAGTGTAAAGGGTTTACGTTACAGCATATTTATGGAGAACAGTAGTGTTCATAGAGCAGAGCCTTGAGGAACACCAACACTTGCCAATTCAGTGGACACTGATGTGCGTGAGATGCAGGGGAAAACATGGCTAGCACATGCACCTGTGCGAGGCCTGTAAACGGCTCTGTTATTGTGCTGCCTGGCTCAAGGACTTCCCTTTCAAGTGTGTGTGTGTGAGTGTGTGTACGTGTGTGTTAGTAGTCCAGATGTGAGGTGTTGTTGTGTAAAAGTGGAGGATAGGATTACCAGCCTTCATTACCAGGGCTAGTGTGTGTGTGTGTGTGTGCGTGTGTGTGTGTGTGTGTGTGTGTGTGTGTGTGTGTGTGTGTGTGTGTGTGTGTGTGTGTGTGTGTGTGTGCGCATGCGAGCGCGTGCGCCTGTGTATTTGTGACAACGGCGGCACTTCAAACCGTTCCTCACTACGAACGCCCATATAGGATTTTTTGGCAGCCGCCTTGTTTTTCTTGGTTTCTAATGCCTTAGCCTCACAACTTTCTCCCCCCCTCTCTCTCTCTCTTTCTTTCCCTCGCTTCCTCTATCCCTCCAGCCCAAGGGCACCTCTCTCTCAGGGAGGATACCGTTTATATAACTACTTATTCTACTGTTGTTGTAACTCCCCTCGGCTGCTTTGTTCATAGCCGTAATCAAGCCTGCGTCCCTAATGACACCTTATTCCTTATATAATGCACTAGGGTTGACTAGAGCACTGTGGTCCCTGGTCAAAAGGAATATCCGGGAGATGATGCTATTTGGGATGCAGACTAAGTGATTGTAGAAGGAAAAGGGGGGGGCAGATACAGTGTTACTGTTGTTGTATTGTGCAGTAAATTGAAAGGCCAAGCCTTGGGTATTTGTTGTCGGATCAAACGGTTGGAAGTGGAGAGGAGTTTGAAGGCACGACAACGAGAGTAACAATGGTAGGAGGGTTTATTATGAGGGTAGACTTCCCGAGAAGGTGTATTGTTGGAACGGGTTTGTTTGCCCCAAATTCAGACAGGAAGAAGTTGTTGTTTAAGATCCTGTTGATTTTGTATGTGTTAGTTCGACCTAGTTACTAGATATTTTAGACACTTGTTAGGGCCCCTTAAAAGACGCGAAGTTGAGAACGCGGATGGAATCACGTAATCCAGACATTAAATGAAATTCAGCAATATAAAAAAAATAATTATTGAACTTTGTAGGAAATGAATTAATATGCCCAAGATTAACAAAATGCATCAACGAGTAGTATTTTCATTCAACATTCTGAAAAGGCAGCACAGGAATTCGGAAGAGGCAACGTAGGAATTGCCCGTCTGTGTGCGCGTGTTTGTCCACCACTTTGTGGTGGACGTTAGCGATGATGCTAATAATGCTAACCGTCTTCTGATGGAAAGGCCCCCCCCCCCAAAAAAAACACCACCCCAATCCCACTACTTTGGCCCTAAATGATCCTAGTCTGCATGTGAGGGTAATAAGAAGAATATATTTTATTTGGTGGAGGCCTTTCAGGGTATTCAAGGACATGTTAAATTAACAGAAGGCCTACGTAAAAGCAAGAGCACTACGTCAATTCATAAAATCAATTGCATCAATCAAAGTAACATTTAAGTCAAGAAAAGAGAATGGAGGGGTTGGGCAGAGGATACAGACCCAGTTTAGGGTAAGAGTTTAAATCTAGGGAGTAGGGTTGGGTAGAGGATACAGACCCAGTTTAGGGTAAGAGTTTAAATCTAGGGAGTAGGGTTGGGTAGAGGATACAGACCCAGTTTAGGGTAAGAGTTTAAATCTAGGGAGTAGGGTTGGGTAGAGGATACAGACCAAGTTTAGGGTAAGAGTTTAGATCTAGGGAGTAGGGTTGGGTAGAGGATACAGACCCAGTTTAGGGTAAGAGTTTAGATCTAGGGAGTAGGGTTGGGCAGAGGATACAGACCCAGTTTAGGGTAAGAGTTTAAATCTAGGGAGTAGGGTTGGGTAGAGGATACAGACCCAGTTTAGGGTAAGAGTTTAAATCTAGGGAGTAGGGTTGGGTAGAGGATACAGACCCAGTTTAGGGTAAGAGTTTAAATCTAGGGAGTAGGGTTGGGTAGAGGATACAGACCAAGTTTAGGGTAAGAGTTTAGATCTAGGGAGTAGGGTTGGGTAGAGGATACAGACCCAGTTTAGGGTAAGAGTTTAGATCTAGGGAGTAGGGTTGGGTAGAAGATACAGACCCAGTTTAGGGTAAGAGTTTAGATCTAGGGAGTAGGGTTGGGTAGAGGATACAGACCCAGTTTAGGGTAAGAGTTTAGATCTAGGGAGTAGGGTTGGGTAGAGGATACAGACCCAGTTTAGGGTAAGAGTTTAGATCTAGGGAGTAGGGTTGGGTAGAGGATACAGACCCAGTTTAGGGTAAGAGTTTAGATCTAGGGAGTAGGGTTGGGTAGAGGATACAGACCCAGTTTAGGGTAAGAGTTTAGATCTAGGGAGTAGGGTTGGGTACAGGATACAGACCCAGTTTAGGGTAAGAGTTTAGATCTAGGGAGTAGGGTTGGGTAGAGGATACAGACCCAGTTTAGGGTAAGAGTTTAGATCTAGGGAGTAGGGTTGAGTAGAGGATACAGACCCAGTTTAGGGTAAGAGTTTAGATCTAGGGAGTAGGGGTTGGGTAGAGGATACAGACCCAGTTTAGGGTAAGAGTTTAGATCTAGGGAGTAGGGTTGGGTAGAGGATACAGACCCAGTTTAGGTAAGAGTTTAGATCTAGGGAGTAGGGTTGGGTAGAGGATACAGACCCAGTTTAGGGTAAGGGTTTAGATCTAGGGAGTAGGGTTGGGTAGAGGATACAGACCCAGTTTAGGGTAAGAGTTTAGATCTAGGGAGTAGGGTTGGGTAGAGGATACAGACCCAGTTTAGGGTAAGAGTTTAAATCTAGGGAGTAGGGTTGGGTAGAGGATACAGACCCAGTTTAGGGTAAGAGTTTAGATCTAGGGAGTAGGGTTGGGTAGAGGATACAGACCCAGTTTAGGGTAAGGGTTTAAATCTAGGGAGTAGGGTTGGGTAGAGGATACAGACCCAGTTTAGGGTAAGAGTTTAGATCTAGGAGTAGGGTTGGGTAGAGGATACAGACCCAGTTTAGGGTAAGAGTTTAGATCTAGGGAGTAGGGGTTGGGTAGAGGATACAGACCCAGTTTAGGGTAAGAGTTTAGATCTAGGGAGTAGGGTTGGGTAGAGGATACAGACCCAGTTTAGGTAAGAGTTTAGATCTAGGAGTAGGGTTGGGCAGAGGATACAGACCCAGTTTAGGGTAAGAGTTTAGATCTAGGAGTAGGGTTGGGTAGAGGATACAGACCCAGTTTATGGTAAGAGTTTAGATCTAGGGAGTAGGGTTGGGCAGAGGATACAGATCCAGTTTAGGGTAAGAGTTTAGATCTAGGGAGTAGGGTTGGGTAGAGGATACAGACCCAGTTTAGGGTAAGAGTTTAAATCTAGGGAGTAGGGTTGGGTAGAGGATACAGACCCAGTTTAGGGTAAGAGTTTAAATCTAGGGAGTAGGGTTGGGCAGAGGATACAGACCCAGTTTAGGGTAAGAGTTTAAATCTAGGGAGTAGGGTTGGGTAGAAGATACAGACCCAGTTTAGGGTAAGGGTTTAGATCTAGGGAGTAGGGTTGGGTAGAGGATACAGACCCAGTTTAGGGTAAGGGTTTAGGTTCCTCCGAAACATAACCCGCCAAACCGCGCTTCTTAACACCTGCCCACTTAACCCAGAAGCCAGCCGCACCAATGTGTCATAAGTGCAAATACCATGAGACAAGAACATAGCCAAGTTAATTCTTTGGTTGATTCTTTGTTTGGATCTTTGATTGATTCTTTGGTTGATTCTTTGGTTGGATCTTTGATTGATTCTTTGGTTGGATCTTTGATTGATTCTTTGGTTGAGTCTTTGGTTGGATCTTTGATTGATTCTTTGGTTGAGTCTTTGGTTGGATCTTTGATTGATTCTTTGGTTGAGTCTTTCGTTGGATCTTTGATTGATTCTTTGATTGATTCTTTGGTTGAGTCTTTGGTAATCTCTTTTGAAGCCTGGAAATCACCTGAGACTAGTGACCAACCACTGTACATTTTCACTTCTGTCATCTCACCAGAATGTAGCTATTCTGTAGCTGACAGTCATCATGTCTTCCTTTGCAGGTGCACCTCTTGGGAACGCTATTCTTGTCATGTCTAACTACCTACAGGAACACCGCGCTGTAACGTCAATAGAAACCGTCTCTCCATCCGCCGTATGTTTCTGAGTGGTTTATCATTTCACTGAAAACACGTAGGAGTTTGTTGGACTAGCCTGATTAAACCAGCCTGATCCTTGTGGCTATGTATGGTCTTCTTTTACCAGGCTATTACTATAAATGATCAATGCTTTTACCAGGCTATTACTATAAATGATCAATGCTTTTACCAGGCTATTACTATAAATGATCAATGCTTTTACCAGGCTACTACTATAAATGATGAATGAGCAGGATGTGAAAAACAGGAAGGTACCCATCAGTAGGGCTGGCACAATTACCGTTTAATTGTGTAACCGATTATGGATGAAGACCTTCGAAACGTATTTTTGTTGTTGTTTTCTTTTTGTGTGGAAGAAACAGTTAACTTGGAAGACAGGAATGGCCAGGCAACTGTGGTAGTCGAGTCAAATCTATTTTTTTTCTCGGGTAACATTGGACTCTTTACGACGTGATGAAACTTTGTCGCTCTTTTTCTGAAACAACCAAGGTGTTGTAGCAAATTAGTCTTTGATTGCCCAGGCAACGCCCCCCACCCCGCAGCAGTAGCAGTAATATATAAACTAAAACAGAAAAACAGCTATTCGAGCGATTATTACAGTGACCGCGGTCATTTGGCTGACCAAAATTCCATTGACCGTCACAGCCCTACCCATCAGAAAGAGAAGACGTTAGCAAAAAAACATGAATGAATGACTGACTGTAAGGAATACTTTTTTTATAGGCTATACTATGCCTCCACCTCAGTCGTGTTTATACTTGATAATGTTAGTTAAATCTAGTCAAAGTCACCATTATTAGTCAGTTGTACAACCGAATGCCTCCAACTGAAATGTGTCTTCTGCATTTAACCCAACCCCTCTGAATCAGAGAGGTGCAGGGGGGGCTGCCTTTAATCAACATCCACGTTTTCAGCACCCCGGGGAACAGTGGGTTAACTGCCTTGCTCAGGGACAGAACGACAGATTTGTACCTTGTCAGCTCGGGGACTCGAACCAGCAACCTTTTGGTTACAAGTCCAACACTCTAACCACTAGGCTACCCTGCCGCCTATTTTGCTATAAGAGTAAGGAAGAGAGGGAGATGGAGTGACACAAGGAAGAGAGGGAAGAGGAGACTGCCGGCAGCCATGTTGGTATTGTTTTGCGTCAGTACCAGGAGATCCGTAACCCTCTCACTAGACAGACTGTGTGTGCTGCATAGGCTACACTGCGCTAGGTTAAGGTCTTCTTTATGGAGCGCTTAGGTTGTATGAGAAAACATTTTAAAACTTGATAATCCTCCACTTTTACAAACAGTAAGATAAATAGATAAATATATATATATATATACATATTAGATTTCACACTGTCCTTTCAAGCACGGCTCCAGCAACTATGGTATATGTGTGAGCAGGCTTGTGCAGTACAGCTCGGCTGAGCTTGACTTGGCTCAGTGGAACGAAAATGACACTAGTGTGTTCTCATGTTTACTGGACAGGACATTGAACCATAGAAGTAACTTATTGTTTGACCTCCTTAGGCTTTTTCATCAAAGATTAATTTGTGGAAAGTCCCCCAAAATAACAGGAAAAAGGAAACCCAGTATTATTTAAGTTGGTTGTTTTCAACGGAAGCCCTTTTCCACATCCTTTAGTTGACAACAATAATACTTGTGTAACATTAGCGTTTGTCAGGTGGACTTTAAGCCTATCTCTACTAATTTTTTTTACATCGTCGACCTGATTCGCTCATGTAGACTACCTGGGGTCACACGTCACTGGGCAGTAAACATAATGTAGACTACCAGGGGTCACACACGTCACTGGGCAGTAAACATAATGTAGACTACCTGGGGTCACACGTCACTGGGCAGTAAACATAATGTAGACTACCAGGGGTCACACACGTCACTGGGCAGTAAACATAATGTAGACTACCTGGGGTCACACGTCACTGGGCAGTAAACATAATGTAGACTACCTGGGGTCACACACGTCACTGGGCAGTAAACATAATGTAGACTACCAGGGGTCACACGTCACTGGGCAGAAACCGTAATGTTGTAGACTACCAGGGGTCACACGTCACTGGGCAGAAACCGTAATGTTGTAGACTACCTGGGGCAGTAACACAAGGACTGATATGTAAAACTGGGTCCAGGGTGGCAGATAGCCTAGTGATTAAGAGCGTTGGGCCAGTAACCGATCACTGGTTTGAATCCCTGAGCCGACTAGGTGGGAGAAAAAAAATCTGTCGATGTGCCCTTGAGCAAGGCACTTGCTGTGTTCTAAGAGCATCTGCTAAATCAGCGGTTTCTAAGGGACCAGCAAGTCTGGCTTTCATGTGAAGGGGGGGAAACATAACAGGCTCTCTCTCATTTGGTCAGCCTTCAGTGTGGAATAGTAGTCCCTGAGATCGGGTTGTTTTATTCACCATGCTAATTCATTACAGATGTCAGGTAGTATTTTCAAAGCTTATTTACAAATGACAAATTGTTCTGTGATTTTTTTTCTGAAGAGTAGCATGCTCTAACCTTCAACACCAGCCAGCTTCAATACTAGCCATCTTCAACGCTAGCCAGCTTCAACACCAGCCAGCTTCAACACCAGCCATCTTCAACGCTAGCCAGCTTCAACGCCAGCCAGCTTCAACGCTAGCCAGCTTCAACGCTAGCCAGCTTCAACACCAGCCAGCTTCAACACTAGCCATCTTCAACACTAGCCATCTACAACGCTAGCCAGCTTCAACGCTAGCCAGCTTCAACGCTAGCCAGCTTCAACGCTAGCCACCTTCAACGCTAGCCATCTTCAACGCTAGCCAGCTTCAACGCCAGCCAGCTTCAACGCCAGCCAGCTTCAACGCCAGCCAGCTTCAACACTAGCCAGCTTCAACACTAGCCATCTTCAACACTAGCCAGCTTCAACACTAGCCACCTTCAACACTAGCCATCTTCAACACTAGCCATTTTCAACACTAGCCATTTTCAACACTAGCCAGCTTCAACACTAGCCATCTTCAACGCTAGCCAGCTTCAACACTAGCCATTTTCAACACTAGCCAGCTTCAACACCCGATATAAAGTTACGTTGTGTTCTTGTGTTGTCTCTTCCTCTCTCTTGCCAGGACAACTTCTTAACCGACTCCAAAATAATCCTCTTCTAAACTGTTTAATTTAAAACTTTGTAGTCCCTGGTTGCTGTTGTTTTATAACTAGCTGTGGATAGATAGGAGGTATTGCATGCTACCCCATCAGAACAATGGTAAGGTCCAGAGGGAACTCGCTGGTTTAATTGAATTGTCGACTGAAATCTACCGAGACTCAGATGGCGAGTAATCATCTCTTTCTGCCTGAGACCTGCCCAGACAAACAGTGAATTCACCTAGAGTTCTACTGAAGTCTGCTGTTAATCCGCGTTAAACTTGTATCCAACTATTTTACTTACTCTTAAAAATAAAATAAAAAATAAAAACATCATATTTATGAATTCACAAATAAAAGAATCAATCAGTAATGAAAGAAAAGATGGTGGTCAGCTTCCAACGGACTGCTAGTGGTTTTAAAAGTGCAGTGTGTCATTAGAATTGAAGAGGTATTAGCTGCTATTGGAAGCAGAGCAGAACCAGCCACTATCTAACCCTCATTGAGAGCCCATGTTGTTTAAGCTCCTCCTTTCATCCTGGTCTCTGTCTCTCAAAACTGATTAGTGCATAAAACACCTTGTTGCCTACCTATCGGTCAGTCAATATCTCACTCGCACTCACTCACACTCACTCATTCACTCACTCACACTCACTCACGCTCATTCACTCACTCACGCTCATTCACTCACTCACACTCACTCACACACATTCACTCACGCTCACTCACTAACACTTTATCCACAAACACGTACAAAAAAAAAAAAATACAATCTGCTGCCGGAATAATTTCTTAAACTTAAAGCCCATTTTCAAAACCAATATGCCTCGATGCCTTGCCTTCATCGTCTATACTGCCGGAGTATTGTCCTATCAGAGTTTGTTTTGCTGTGTTTTTCTGCTTACCCACATAGGGTACAGAGGGTTTGTTGTGATTGTTCTGGGAGATCTAAGCCCGCGTTGGCACGGCTTCACAAAGAGCACATCTGAATAATGAACAT
>CM059815.1:42440132-42487632 GCA_030435695.1 Brachymystax lenok tsinlingensis
CTAACGGTAGGGTTGTGTTCCATTGTGTTCTACAGTCTAACGGTAGGGCTGGGTTCTACAGTCTAATGGTAGGGCTGGGTTCTACAGTCTAACGGTAGGGTTGTGTTCCATTGTGTTCTACAGTCTAACGGTAGGGCTGGGTTCTACAGTCTAACGGTAGGGTTGTGTTCCATTGTGTTCTACAGTCTAACTTGGTAGGGCTGGGTTCTACAGTCTAACGGTAGGGTTGTGTTCCATTGTGTTCTACAGTCTAACGGTAGGGCTGGGTTCTACAGTCTAACGGTAGGGTTGTGTTCCATTGTGTTCTACAGTCTAACGGTAGGGCTGGGTTCCATTGTGTTCTACAGTCTAACGGTAGGGCTGGGTTCTACAGTCTAACGGTAGGGTTGTGTTCCATTGTGTTCTACAGTCTAACGGTAGGGCTGGGTTCTACAGTCTAACGGTAGGGTTGTGTTCCATTGTGTTCTACAGTCTAACGGTAGGGCTGGGTTCTACAGTCTAATGGTAGGGCTGGGTTCTACAGTCTAACGGTAGGGTTGTGTTCCATTGTGTTCTACAGTCTAACGGTAGGGCTGGGTTCTACAGTCTAACGGTAGGGCTGGGTTCTACAGTCTAACGGTAGGGTTGTGTTCCATTGTGTTCTACAGTCTAACGGTAGGGCTGGGTTCTACAGTCTAACGGTAGGGTTGTGTTCCATTGTGTTCTACAGTCTAACGGTAGGGCTGGGTTCCATTGTGTTCTACAGTCTAACGGTAGGGCTGGGTTCTACAGTCTAACGGTAGGGTTGTGTTCCATTGTGTTCTACAGTCTAACGGTAGGGCTGGGTTCTACAGTCTAACGGTAGGGCTGGGTTCCATTGTGTTCTACAGTCTAACGGTAGGGCTGGGTTCTACAGTCTAACGGTAGGGTTGTGTTCCATTGTGTTCTACAGTCTAACGGTAGGGCTGGGTTCTACAGTCTAACGGTAGGGTTGTGTTCCATTGTGTTCTACAGTCTAACGGTAGGGTTGTGTTCCATTGTGTTCTACAGTCTAACGGTAGGGCTGGGTTCTACAGTCTAACTTGGTAGGGCTGGGTCTCTACAGTCTAACGGTAGGGTTGTGTTCCATTGTGTTCTACAGTCTAACGGTAGGGCTGGGTTCTACAGTCTAACGGTAGGGCTGGGTTCTACAGTCTAACGGTAGGGTTGTGTTCCATTGTGTTCTACAGTCTAACGGTAGGGCTGGGTTCTACAGTCTAACGGTAGTGCTGGGTTCTACAGTCTTAACGGTAGGGTTGTGTTCCATTGTGTTCTACAGTCTAACGGTAGGGCTGGGTTCTACAGTCTAACGGTAGGGTTGTGTTCCATTGTGTTCTACAGTCTAACGGTAGGCTTGTGTTCCATTGTGTTCTACAGTCTAATGGTAGGGCTGGGTTCTACAGTCTAACGGTAGGGTTGTGTTCCATTGTGTTCTACAGTCTAACGGTAGGGTTGTGTTCCATTGTGTTCTACAGTCTAACGGTAGGGTTGTGTTCCATTGTGTTCTACAGTCTAACGGTAGGGTTGTGTTCCATTGTGTTCTACAGTCTAACGGTAGGGTTGTGTTCCATTGTGTTCTACAGTCTAACGGTAGGGCTGGGTTCTACAGTCTAACGGTAGGGCTGGGTTCCATTGTGTTCTACAGTCTAACGGTAGGGCTGGGTTCTACAGTCTAACGGTAGGGTTGTGTTCCATTGTGTTCTACAGTCTAACGGTAGGGTTGTGTTCCATTGTGTTCTACAGTCTAACGGTAGGGCTGGGTTCTACAGTCTAACGGTAGGGCTGGGTTCTACAGTCTAACGGTAGGGTTGTGTTCCATTGTGTTCTACAGTCTAACGGTAGGGCTGGGTTCTATTGTGTTCTACAGTCTAACGGTAGGGCTGGGTTCTACAGTCTAACGGTAGGGTTGTGTTCCATTGTGTTCTACAGTCTAACGGTAGGGCTGGGTTCTACAGTCTAACGGTAGGGTTGTGTTCCATTGTGTTCTACAGTCTAACGGTAGGGTTGTGTTCCATTGTGTTCTACAGTCTAACGGTAGGGCTGGGTTCTACAGTCTAACGTTAGGGCTGGGTTCTACAGTCTAACGGTAGGGTTGTGTTCCATTGTGTTCTACAGTCTAACGGTAGGGCTGGGTTCTACAGTCTAACGGTAGGGCTGGGTTCTACAGTCTAACGGTAGAGTTGTGTTCCATTGTGTTCTACAGTCTAACGGTAGGGCTGGGTTCTACAGTCTAACGGTAGGGCTGGGTTCTACAGTCTAACGGTAGGGTTGTGTTCCATTGTGTTCTACAGTCTAACGGTAGGGCTGGGTTCTACAGTCTAACGGTAGGGCTGGGTTCTACAGTCTAACGTTAGGGTTGTGTTCCATTGTGTTCTACAGTCTAACGGTAGGGCTGGGTTCTACAGTCTAACGGTAGGGTTGTGTTCCATTGTGTTCTACAGTCTAACGGTAGGGTTGTGTTCCATTGTGTTCTACAGTCTAATGGTAGGGCTGGGTTCTACAGTCTAACGGTAGGGTTGTGTTCCATTGTGTTCTACAGTCTAACGGTAGGGCTGGGTTCTACAGTCTAACGGTAGGGTTGTGTTCCATTGTGTTCTACAGTCTAACGTTAGGGTTGTGTTCCATTGTGTTCTACAGTCTAACGGTAGGGCTGGGTTCTACAGTCTAACGGTAGGGCTGGGTTCTACAGTCTAACGGTAGGGTTGTGTTCCATTGTGTTCTACAGTCTAACGGTAGGGCTGGGTTCTACAGTCTAACGGTAGGGCTGGGTTCTACAGTCTAACGGTAGGGTTGTGTTCCATTGTGTTCTACAGTCTAACGGTAGGGCTGGGTTCTACAGTCTAACGGTAGGGTTGTGTTCCATTGTGTTCTACAGTCTAACGGTAGGGTTGTGTTCCATTGTGTTCTACAGTCTAACGGTAGGGTTGTGTTCCATTGTGTTCTACAGTCTAACGGTAGGGCTGGGTTCTACAGTCTAACGGTAGGGCTGGGTTCTACAGTCTAACGGTAGGGCTGGGTTCCATTGTGTTCTACAGTCTAACGGTAGGCTTGTGTTCCATTGTGTTCTACAGTCTAACGGTAGGGCTGGGTTCTACAGTCTAACGGTAGGGCTGGGTTCTACAGTCTAACGGTAGGGTTGTGTTCCATTGTGTTCTACAGTCTAACGGTAGGGCTGGGTTCTACAGTCTAACGGTAGGGTGGGTTCTACAGTCTAACGGTAGGGCTGGGTTCTACAGTCTAATGGTAGGGCTGGGCTCTACAGTCTAACGGTAGGGCTGGGTTCTACAGTCTAACGGTAGGGCTGGGTTCTACAGTCTAACGGTAGGGCTGGGTTCTACAGTCTAACGGTAGGGCTGGGTTCTACAGTCTAACGGTAGGGCTGGGTTCTACAGTCTAACGGTATGGCTGGGTTCTACAGTCTAACGGTAGGGCTGGGTTCTACAGTCTAACGGTAGGGCTGGGTTCTACAGTCTAACGGTAGGGTTGTGTTCTACAGTCTAACGGTAGGGCTGGGTTCTACAGTCTAACGGTAGGGCTGGGTTCTACAGTCTAACGGTAGGGCTGGGTTCTACAGTCTAACGGTAGGGCTGGGTTCTACAGTCTAACGGTAGGGCTGGGTTCCATTGTGTTCTACAGTCTAACGGTAGGGCTGGGTTCTACAGTCTAACGGTAGGGTTGTGTTCCATTGTGTTCTACAGTCTAACGGTAGGCTTGTGTTCCATTGTGTTCTACAGTCTAACGGTAGGGCTGGGTTCTACAGTCTAACGGTAGGGTTGTGTTCCATTGTGTTCTACAGTCTAACGGTAGGGTTGTGTTCCATTGTGTTCTACAGTCTAACGGTAGGGCTGGGTTCTACAGTCTAACGGTAGGACTGGGTTCTACAGTCTAACTGTAGGGCTGGGATCTACAGTCTAACGGTAGGGCTGGGTTCTACAGTCTAACGGTAGGGCTTTACAAGGGTTAACAAGAAGAAAAAAAGGAGTTCAGTTAATGATTTGTTGAAGATAAAAGAAACATTTCAGAGTACATCCTTCCTGTCCCTGCTTCATCATCAAAGGGGCTTATTTCCAGTCTTAACACACCATCAATCACTAGACTAAGGCTCCGTCCTAAATGGCACCCTATCCTCTATGTAGTGCACTACTTTTGACTAAGACCCATAGGGCTCTGGTCAAAAGTAGTGTACTATATAGGTAATAAATCAAATCAAATCAAAGTTTATTGGTGCTCGTACACAGATCTGCACATATTATCCCAGGTGCAGTGAAATGCTTGTGTTTCTACCTTCCAACAGTGCAATGATAATACCTAGCAAAACAAAACAATACACATCTAATGTAAAGTTAAGAAATGTCAGAGTCTGGAATATAAATCTATTCATGATTTATATATGATTTTAAGTTTAATTAATATTAGTAGGCTACATACTCATTGACTTATTCCACATTTTGTAGTGTTACCGCTTGAAATATTTATTAAATAGAAATGTTTCCAAATTTATTGAAAAGGAAAATACAGAAATATCTATTTTACATAAGTATTCACACCCCTGAGTCAATACTTTGTAGAAGCACCTTCAGTCTTTCTGGGTAAGTTTTAAGAGCTTTACACACCTGGATTGTGCAACATTTGCCTGTTATTCTTCAAAATTCTTCAAGCTCTGTCAATTTGGTTGTTGATCATTGCTAGACAGCCATTTTTCAGTCTAGCCATAGATTTTCAAGTAGATTTAAGTCAAAACTGTAACTCGCTACTGAGGAACATTCACTGTCTTCTTGGTAAGCAACTCCAGTGTATATGTGGCCTTGTGTTTAAGGTTATTGTCCTGCTGAAAGGTGATTTCATTTGTTTCTTTTCCTCCTGTAAAACTCCCCAGTCCTTAACGATTACAAGCACATCTCATAACATGATGCAGCCACCACTATGCTTGAAAATATGGAGTGTGGTACTCAGTAATGTGTTGTATTGGATTTTCCCCAAACAAAACACTTTGTATTCAGGACATAGTTATTTCCTTTGCAACATTTTTGCTGTATTACTTTAGTGTAAACAGGATACATGTTTTGGAATATTTCTGTACAAGCGTCCTTCTTTTCACTCTGTCAATTAGGTTAGTATTGTGGAGTAACTACAGTGTTGTTGATCCATCCTCCATCCTCAATCACAGGACTTTGATCCAGGATATAAAATTGGGACCAAAACCATATTGTTTGACAGTATAAAAACGATAATCCCACTCCAGCCGATCAAATGCCTTCTCAGCAGCATCAAGAGATATCAAGAGATATCTCTGGAGTGTCAGATGAAGAGGGATTATAAAGGTTCAACTGTAGGAATATCTTATGTTCTCAAAGAAGCTGTTGAATAAGTTAACGTTGTCAGCTGATTCCCGAAGTGTATAATTGTGAGTAAAAGTTATGAAAGCGTGAATTTACCTCTAAATGATCAATGCATTTGTTACCCAGCTCCTCAGTTATCTCAGGTATGGTTTGATTTGCGGTTCTCTAACGCAGCCGCTGTGCTAAGGCTTTCCCTGATGTTCATTATTTTGGTATCGAGATTCACTAAAATACGATTTTCAGTTAGTTGAGTTGAAAGGAGATCACATTTTGTTTTAGTTAGGTCTGCAGATGAAGAGTGTGAATATGCCATAACCAAATCCCAGATTTTATTTGTAAATTCCCCAAGGCGTTGAATATTGCACTTCCTTAAAGAACATAATTTGGCCCCTTAGATAAGCTTTCATTGATTCCCATACTGTTGTAGGAGACATTCCAGGGGTTTGATTAAGTTCAAGAAACCGCTACATCTTAGATGATATAAAAGCCACCAAGGGTTTCTTCTGATAGCAGTAGGAAAGGAAAAAAACCACAGAGCGCGCGAGACCGTGAACGCACTACTGCTATCAGTAGAAACCCTTGTTGTCTTAACTCACTACTGCTATCAGAAGAAACCCTTGGTGTCTTAACTCACTACTGCTATCAGAAGAAACCCTTGTTGTCTTAACTCACTACTGCTATCAGAAGAAACCCTTGGTGTCTTAACTCACTACTGCTATCAGAAGAAACCCTTGTTGTCTTAACTCACTACTGCTATCAGAAGAAACCCTTGTTGTCTTAACTCACTACTGCTATCAGAAGAAACCCTTGGTGTCTTAACTCACTACTGCTATCAGAAGAAACCCTTGGTGTCTTAACTCACTACTGCTATCAGAAGAAACCCTTGGTGTCTTAACACACTACTGCTATCAGAAGAAACCCTTGGTGGCTTAACTCACTACTGCTATAAGAAGAAACCCTTGGTGTCTTAACTAACTACTGCTATCAGAAGAAGCTTGGTAATCACACTCCGTGATAAGTTGCAGATATATATTGACTAGAAAAAAGTTGTCTATACGTGAGAAGGTCTTATGAACTGGTGAGATAAAAGAATACTCCCTAGCTGTGGAATAAACGTCACACATCAGATATGCCATATGTCTGAAGAATTAGCTGAATTGTGAGGACTGTCTTTGATGAAGATAATACCTTAGGAGAGATGCCATCCAGATTGGACGACACAATTCAGATCACCACCTAGTATTAGGTGGTGTGTATCCATATTTGGCAATCGAGAAAACACGTTTGTGAAGAATGAACTGTTGTCCCAATTTGGTGGATAAATGTAAGCTAAGATAACAGTCATCCTACTACAATAAGGAAATGGCCTGCTGAGTCTGCCTCGACACTTGACGTTGCGAACGGTGTGTTCTCACTAATTAAAATGGCTGCTCCTCTACTTTTAGAAAACCATTTGAATGGAATGGCATGGCTTTGAGCGCTACCGAAAAGTGCTGTTTGCATGTGAAAAATGAATGCCATATGAGCAGTAAAAGCCCCACTCGTGGACTTCTTAAATTAGACAGTGTGGTGCACAATCAGTGGAGGTTCTAGACCCTTTCAACTGGGGGGACCAAGCTGGGGCCAGTTGTACTGCTAGAGGGGCCAGTTACATTAGACGTTATTGTTGTCATATCGTTTTCTTCACTTCATTGCAGGCATTAGTAGGCAAAAGACCATGTCCCTCTAGTAAATGTGTGGGTTTAATTAGTGTTCCACGTTGCCACTGTCTAATAATGGATGTAAAAAAAGAACGATAGCAAAAATTAGTTATGCAAACATTATTTCATACTCCACATTTAGGGGGGACACAAGGTCCAAAATTGTTGCCACAGGCCCCCTGCCCCAGAACCGCCAGTGTGCACAATACCACGGGATGAGTTTAGAAGGGAGGAACACCCTCAAACTTGTATTCCATAGGCTTGGACCCGCACTATGCAGCTGTTGCAAGAGCGCATTTTCACTGGCTGTCCACTGGTCGCAAAAACAATGATTGATAGGCAGCTTAAACTTCTTCAAATCAACCATTATTGGGTCCACAACAACCACAATCCGTAAAATGCAAATAGCATTTAGTAGCAGTGTGATTCACATCATTGTGCTCAGTAGAAATCAATAGTAAGTGATATCTATATCGACCCTAAGCTACACTCTTTTACCAGTCGTTTTATCAAGTTAGAATGCAAGATTAACTTAAAACAAACACATTAGGAGATGTACCTGGCTGTATTCTTTCAATGGTTAACATTGGAAATCTGATGGAAATCTGATGGAAATCTGATGGAAGTCTGATGGCCAATACCTGACTCTTTCATCGTAAGCTAATTTACTCATGTGTCGCTGGCAGCCAAATAGTGTTGCACTTTTGTCATCTGATTAAAAGCTATTTTCTGCCGAATGTGTTGCATTAATTTATTTTGTGCGATGAAAAACTAGAGTTGCTTGACCTTGATCACTTTATTGAAGCAAAAAACACTGTTGACTTTTCAATAGAAAAAAAAACAGGTGAAATGGTCAGATCTTTTTATTTAACCAGGCAAGTCAGTTAAGAACAAATTCTTATTTTCAATGACAGCCTACCGGGGGAACAGCGGGTTAACTGCCTTGTTCAGGGGGCAGAACAACAGGTTTTTACCTTGTCAGCTGAAAGGATTCGATCTTGCAACCTTTGCGGTTATCTAGTCCAACGCTCTAACCACTAGGCTACCCTGCCGCACACCCTTGAGCTTTTAGTCGCCGATGTGAAATCACACTGGTGTTCTGAGTGTTCAACGACAGACAGAGCGAAAGACAATGTAAAATCCTAATGCAGCCGATCCCATGTCATCTAAGCTGCAGCATATCCCATGTCATCTAAGCTGCAGCCGATCCCATGTCATCTAAGCTGCAGCATATCCCATGTCATCTAAGCTGCAGCCGATCCCATATCATTTAAGCTGCAGCATATCCCATGTCATCTAAGCTGCAGCATATCCCATGTCATCTAAGCTGCAGCATATCCCATGTCATCTAAGCTGCAGCCGATCCCATGTCATCTAAGCTGCAGCATATCCCATGTCATCTAAGCTGCAGCCGATCCCATATCATTTAAGCTGCAGCATATTCCATGTCATCTAAGCTGCAGCATATCCCATGTCATCTAAGCTGCAGCATATCCCATGTCATCTAAGCTGCAGCATATCCTATGCCATCTAAGCTGCAGCATATCCCATGTCATCTAAGCTGCAGCATATCCCATGTCATCTAAGCTGCAGCATATCCCATGCCATCTAAGCTGCAGCATATCCTATGCCATCTAAGCTGCAGCATATCCCATGTCATCTAAGCTGCAGCATATCCCATGTCATCTAAGCTGCAGCATATCCCATGCCATCTAAGCTGCAGCATATCCCATGCCATCTAAGCTGCAGCATATCCCATGCCATCTAAGCTGCAGCATATCCCATGTCATCTAAGCTGCAGCATATCCCATGCCATCTAAGCTGCAGCATATCCCATGCCATCTAAGCTGCAGCATATCCCATGCCATCTAAGCTGCAGCATATCCCATGCCATCTAAGCTGCAGCATATCCAATGCCATTTAAGCTGCAGCATATCCCATGTCATCTAAGCTGCAGCATATCCCATGCCATCTAAGCTGCAGCATATCCCATGTCATCTAAGCTGCAGCATATCCCATGCCATCTAAGCTGCAGCATATCCCATGCCATCTAAGCTGCAGCATATCCCATGCCATCTAAGCTGCAGCATATCCCATGCCATCTAAGCTGCAGCATATCCCATGTCATCTAAAATGCAGGTACTGTTGGCTTGCACTTCTGTCTCTGCCTTGTCTGACAGTCCCAATGCCCTAGGGTGCTGTAGAAAGAGGTGCTACAGCTGATCCTGGAGCCAAGCTGGCAGTCACATCTAAATTAAGTCCAAAATGGCACCCTATTCCCTATCTAGTGCACTACTTTTTGACCAGAGTCCAATTGGCCCTAGTCACATGCACACACACTAGCCATGAGGAAGGAGGATATAAAGGAGGTCATTAATGTGGTAATTTAGTTCTAATCTAAACATCCCTCTCCCTCTCTCCCCGTCTCTCTCTCTCTCTCTCCCCCTCTCTCTCTCTCTCTCTCTCTCTCCCCACACCTCCCCCCTCTCTCCCTCTGTCTCTCTTTGTCCCTCTCCCTGTCTTTCTGACCGGGCGTTTAGTCAGTGAGGTAATACTATTTACATCTGTGACAGAGAGCAACACTTTTCCCCGTAGTTAATAAAACTATGATGTTACATGGTTAGAGCAGGCTGGTTGAGAGCTGGGCAAAGACAGTGTTTTGTTCTACCTGGTGCTCCCCTGCTCTCTGCTGTTTGTAGAGCTACCTGCCTGTCATGGAAGAGGCCCAGGCCCTGGCCCAGGGACCCCTGCCCCCCTCTCAGTGGTGAGCCGCTACCCTCCCCCCCTCTCGGCAAGGACCAGCTCACAGACCCGGGAGTCAGACACACGTCTACTTGCTGCCCCGAACACCAGGCCCATAAACACCCCCTCTTGCAGCCAGTAATGAGTTGTAATGCGTGGCTTAAAAAGTCCTCCAGCTCAGATATCTTTCAGGATGGGACTAATGTCACTTGTGATAGTGAGGGCATGGTCTATCAGCATCATGTGTCAGGCACCTCGGTCCGATGCTGTCCTCTGTCCTCTGTCCTCTGTCCTCTCCACTGTCCTCGGTCCGATGCTGTCCTCTGTCCTCTCCACTGTCCTCTGTCCTCTGTCCTCTCCACTGTCCTCTGTCCTCTGTCCTCTCCACTGTCCTCTGTCCTCTGTCCTCTGTCCTTTCCTCTGGAAGGTCATTAAGATTACATCCCAAATGGCACCCTATTCCCTATATAGAGCAAAGGGCCCATAGGGCTCTGGTCAGAACCAGTGATAAAGTGAATATGGTGCCATTTGGTATACAGCCTCCTGGACAGCTCTCTCTCTGCGATACAGCCTCCTGGACAGCTCTCTCTCTGGGATACAGCCTCTTGGACAGCTCTCTCTCTGCGATACAGCCTCCTGGACAGCTCTCTCTCTGCGATACAGCCTCCTGGACAGTTCTCTCTCTGCGATACAGCCTCCTGGACAGTTCTCTCTCTGCGATACAGCCTCCTGGACAGCTCTCTCTCTGCGATACAGCCTCCTGGACAACTCTCTCTCTCTGCAATACAGCCTCCTGGACAGCTCTCACAGAACCGTGTCGCCGTCTGGTCGTCAGGTCATCAGGTCGTCAGGTCGTGTCTCTTCTGAAAGCAGATAGCAGAGTACTAGAGTACAACAAATGGTTTCATTGATTCACTTCTCTCTCAGTTTCCTGGCCTTTAGTATAGTGTAGGCCTGTGTGTGTGTTTCGGTTGACCGTAAGAGGGACCGAGATAGGGGCGAGGTTAGGCAGATGGGCTGGACCAGGGGCCCGATAGTTAATTACAAAGAATGAGGGAGAGGAGCACACACACACACACACACTCCGACCGCACTGCCACAAAGGTGCCACTGTAGTCCTGACCCGTCGCTGCATCACATCCGATTTATCACCACCATCACTGTCAGGAAGTAAGAATAGCTTCTCCATTATGTGTGTGTGTGTGTGTGTGTGTGTAATTAAGAATAGCCAACAGCTAGGCAGTCACTCCACAGGAGACCAGCAGATTAGAGGAAGATGGAGAGACAAGAGGGACCAGCCCCACTCACATCAACATGCTGCTAGTAGATACACTAAAGGATTGAGGTGTAGAGGGCTCAGGGTTCAGGGATCAGGGCTCAGGGTTCAGGGATCAGAGCTCAGAGCTCAGGGTTCAGGGATCAGGGCTGAAAGCTCAGGGCTCAGGGCTCAGGGTTGGAGGCTCAGGGATCAGGGTTCAAGGCTGGAGGCTCAGGGATCAGGGCTGGAGGCTCAGGGATCAGGGCTCAGGGCTGGAGGCTCAGGGATCAGGGCTGGATGCTCAGGGATCAGGGCTCAGGGCTGTAGGCTCAGGGATCAGGGCTCAGGGCTGTAGGCTCAGGGATCAGGGATCAGGGATCAGGGCTGGAGGCTCAGGGATCAGGGCTGGAGGCTCAGGGCTGGAGGCTCAGGGATCATGGTTGGTACTAAGTGGTTAGCAGAGGTTGACAGGCAGTGACAGTGGTGCTGCTGTGAGGAAGTCAAGGGGCTAAGAGGCTAATGGGACCGTTTTATTCAGATGACACAGTCCTGCACAGATGGAAGAAAACAATGTTCATCTGAAAAGCATTATTCTGCCACGAGTATCCCTCTACTGCCCCCTCACCCTGGCTTCCTCCCCTCCTCTCGTCTCTCTTTCTCCCTCTACTGCCCCCTCACCCTGGCTTCCTCCTCTCGTCTCTCTTTCTCCCTCTACTGCCCCCTCACCCTGGCTTCCTCCCCTCGTCTCTCTTTCTCCCTCTACTGCCCCCTCACCCTGGCTTCCTCCCCTCCCCTCGTCTCTCTTTCTCCCTCTACTGCCCCCTTACCCTGGCTTCCTCCTCTCGTCTCTCTTTCTCCCTCTACTGCCCCCTCACCCTGGCTTCCTCCTCTCGTCTCTCTTTCTCCCTCTACTGCCCCCTCACCCTGGCTTCCTCCCCTCGTCTCTCTTTCTCCCTCTACTGCCCCCTCACCCTGGCTTCCTCCTCTCGTCTCTCTTTCTCCCTCTACTGCCCCCTCACCCTGGCTTCCTCCTCTCGTCTCTCTTTCTCCCTCTACTGCCCCCTCACCCTGGCTTCCTCCTCTCGTCTCTCTTTCTCTACAGATAAAGACGGCTAGAAAGCTGGATGTCCGTGCAGCTCAGCTCAGGCCTGTTTTCCAGTGACAGGCTAGATAAGTGTATTAATATGTCTCTGTTCTGTGTCAACCTGCTGTAATTTCATCTGTGTGAAAGAAATGGTCTGGTCTGTCAGTATAACTTCATTACTAGGAGATGGATGTAGGCCAGACCCACCCTCATGCATACTGCTGAGGAGACACTGAGAGGAGGCTACTGAAGAGTGTGAGTGGGTGTGTGTGTGTGTGTGTGTGTGTGTGTGTTGTGTGTGTGTGTGTGTGTGTGTGTTTGTGGTGTGTGGTGTGTGTATTGTATAGTATAGCTTAAGTCCATTGAGTAGCAGTGTTCAGGGCTCACTCCAGTCTCTCTGGGCAGTGGTTTAACACGGAACACACGTAAACAGGACATTATGTAATATGTTTAATATGAAATCACCAACACCACCATCTGAAAACCCACAATCCTCATGGCCAAAGAAACGGTCCTCTGATAAACATTATGATGCCATAGAGCTTTATATTTATTTGTTTCTACTCGGGTCGGTCCTGCCAGTCCTAACATTTGGGTTTGGTTTTCACTTCTTCTTAGTCCTCTTGTTTATTAACCTGCCTTTAATGTTGCTTAAAGAGAGAGGGTACGTCCAAAACGGCACTCTACTCCCTATATATAGCCGTATAAGCTCTGGTCAACAGTAGTGCACTATGTAGGGAATAGGGTGCCGTAGAGGCTCTGGTCTAAAGTAGTGAATTATATAGGGAATAGGGTGCCATGTAGGCTCTGGTCAACAGTAGTGCACTATATAGGGAATAGGGTGCCAAATAGGCTCTGGTCTAAAGTAGTGCACTATATAGGGAATAGGGTGCCAAATAGGCTCTGGTCTAAAGTAGTCACTACATAGGGAATAGGGTCCCTTAGGGCTCTGGTCAACAGTAGTGCACTATATAGGGAATAGGGTGTCATTTGGACATAGAAAAAGTCAGTGAGACCTGGCTGGTGATCTGGGAGTGCCAGGAACTCTCTCTCTCTGAAATAATCGTCCCCTCTGCTCAACACCCAGTGCTCGCCCAATACCCGCCTGTCTTAGTCCAGGCTGTATCATAACCGTCCGCGATTAACAGGGCGGCGCACAATTGGCTCATCGTCGTCCGGGTTTGGTTGGTGTAGGCCGTCGTTGTAAATAAGAATTTGTTCTTAACTGACTTGCCTAGTTAAATAAAAAGGTTATTATAAATAAATGTCCTCACCCAGGGTGCACCTGGTCTGAAGTAGTGCACAATAAAGGAAATAGGGTCCCTTTGGGACGCAGACTCCCATTCTTTCTTTCCCCCTGTGCCCAGGTGCATCCTGGGTGAGGACATCAAGGCAGGCGGGTGCTGGGCTTTGAGCAGAGGTGTCTGACTACATCATAGAGAGAGAGAGAGAGAGAGAGAGAGAGAGAGAGAGAGAGAGAGAGAGAGAGAGAGAGAGAGAGAGGGAGAGAGAGAAGAGTAGTGCATCATAAATGGTTAAAAGGAATAGGGAGCCATTTTGGGCCTGGCTGGGATTCTGTGTCTGATGTCAGCTACAATGGCATCGCTGAACGCTAGATAACCCAACCTGCCTGCTCCCCACAGGACGTTAACGCTAACGTTGCTCCTCCCTTCAAACAGACTTGACGTTTTGTTTGACGTTAAGGGCCCTAAAGACTAGCAGGTAGCCTATCTGCTTGCTGTGCTGCCAGACACTGTGATGGTCTGCTGTGCTATGCCAGACTGTTTCGTTTCTGTCCCTTCCAGTAACATGGCCACCAAATGCCCTGCTATGTCTCTGTGGAATACAGTAGCCCTGTGATCAACATAGCCTAGTTAGTTAATACAGACCAGGGTTTTCTATACACAACCATTTCCTGTCTGTGGGATTGATATGAAACATAGGTCTTTGTGTACTCCTAATGCCAACAAAACACGATAGCCTAAAAACTCACCCTGTACGGTCTGGATCTCTACAGGAAATAATGGCTCAAATTGTTTTTGAATCAATTGAATCGGTTGGAGTTGCTTGAATCATAGAGTTGGACACACGTAATGACTTGCACTACATACAGACAGAGAGAGAGAGAGACAGACAGACACAGAGAGAGAGAGAGACAGAGAGAGAGAGAGAAAGAGAGAGACAGAGACACACAGACACACAGACACACAGACAGACAGACAGACAGACACAGCCTAACGACCCTGGGGTTATAGATTTATATTACTCTCTACTCCCTGGCACGACTCCACTGGAACGCAGGTGCTGCTGATGGAGGTGGTGTGTATGTGTATGCATGTGTGTGTGTGTGTGTGTGTGTGTGTGTCGTGTGTGTGTGTGTGTGCGCGCGTCATGAAAGGTGTGAGAGAGAGGAAGTCTTCCATGTGGGCAGTGACTGATAAGTGTGATTCAGGTAATAAATTACACAGGATGTTGGCTAAGAGGATGAGAAGAGTTAGACCAGGGGTGGGCAACTCAGTCGGGGTCTCAACAATGATGACAGTTAGAACAGTACAATACACCAAGGTGTCATTTAGAATGGTGACAGTACCTAACACAAGGTGTCATTTAGAATGGTGACAGTACATTACACCAGGTGTCATTTAGAATGACGACAGTTAGAACAGTACATTACACCAGGTGTCATTTAGAATGATGACAGTTAGAACAGTACAATACACCAGGTGTCATTTAGAATGATGACAGTTAGAACAGTACAATACACCAGGTGTCATTTAGAATGATGACAGTTAGAACAGTACAATACACCAGGTGTCATTTAGAATGATGACAGTTAGAACAGTACAATACACCAGGTGTCATTTAGAATGATGACAGTTAGAACAATACATTACACCAGGTGTCATTTAGAATGATGACAGTACAATACACCAGATGTCATTTAGAATGATGACAGTTAGAACAGTACAATACACCAGGTGTCATTTAGAATGATGACAGTTAGAACAGTACAATACACCAGGTGTGATTTAGAATGATGACAGTTAGAACAGTACAATACACCAGGTGTCATTTAGAATGATGACAGTTAGAACAGTACAATACACCAGGTGTCATTTAGAATGATGACAGTTAGAACAGTACAATACGCCAGGTGTCATTTAGAATGATGACAGTAAGAACAGTACAATACACCAGGTGTCATTTAGAATGAAGACAGTTAGAACAGTACAATAGGCCAGGTGTCATTTAGAATGAAGACAGTTAGAACAGTACATTACACCAGGTGTCATTTAGAATGATGACAGTTAGAACAGTACAATACACCAGATGTCATTTAGAATGATGACAGTTAGAACAGTACAATACACCAGGTGTGATTTAGAATAATGACAGTTAGAACAGTACATTACACCAGGTGTCATTTAGAATGATGACAGTTAGAACAGTACATTACACCAGGTGTCATTTAGAATGATGACAGTACAATACACCAGGTGTCATTTAGAATGATGACAGTTAGAACAGTACATTACACCAGGTGTCATTTAGAATGATGACAGTTAGAACAGTACAATACACCAGGTGTCATTTAGAATGATGACAGTTAGAACAGTACAATACACCAGGTGTCATTTAGAATGATGACAGTTAGAACAGTACATTACACCAGGTGTCATTTTGAAACGTGATAGTTAGAACAGTACAATACACCAGGTGTCATTTAGAATGATGACAGTACAATACACCAGGTGTCATTTAGAATGATGACAGTACAATACACCAGGTGTCATTTTGAATAATGACAGTTAGAACAGTACATTACACCAGGTGTCATTTAGAATGATGACAGTACAATACACCAGGTGTCATTTAGAATGATGACAGTTAGAACAGTACATTACACCAGGTGTCATTTAGAATGATGACAGTTAGAACAGTACAATACACCAGGTGTCATTTAGAATGATGACAGTTAGAACAGTACAATACACCAGGTGTCATTTAGAATGATGACAGTTAGAACAGTACAATACACCATGTGTCATTTAGAATGATGACAGTTAGAACAATACATTACACCAGGTGTCATTTAGAATGATGACAGTACAATACACCAGATGTCATTTAGAATGATGACAGTTAGAACAGTACAATACACCAGGTGTCATTTAGAATGATGACAGTTAGAACAGTACAATACACCAGGTGTGATTTAGAATGATGACAGTTAGAACAGTACAATACACCAGGTGTCATTTAGAATGATGACAGTTAGAACAGTACAATACACCAGGTGTCATTTAGAATGATGACAGTTAGAACAGTACAATACGCCAGGTGTCATTTTGAATGATGACAGTAAGAACAGTACAATACACCAGGTGTCATTTAGAATGAAGACAGTTAGAACAGTACAATAGGCCAGGTGTCATTTAGAATGAAGACAGTTAGAACAGTACATTACACCAGGTGTCATTTAGAATGATGACAGTTAGAACAGTACAATACACCAGATGTCATTTAGAATGATGACAGTTAGAACAGTACAATACACCAGGTGTGATTTAGAATAATGACAGTTAGAACAGTACATTACACCAGGTGTCATTTAGAATGATGACAGTTAGAACAGTACATTACACCAGGTGTCATTTAGAATGATGACAGCACATTACACCAGGTGTCATTTAGAATGATGACAGTTAGAACAGTACAATACACCAGGTGTCATTTAGAATGATGACAGTTAGAACAGTACAATACACCAGGTGTCATTTAGAATGATGACAGTTAGAACAGTACATTACACCAGGTGTCATTTTGAAACGTGATAGTTAGAACAGTACAATACACCAGGTGTCATTTAGAATGATGACAGTTAGAACAGTACATTACACCAGGTGTCATTTAGAATGATGACAGTACAATACACCAGGTGTCATTTTGAATAATGACAGTTAGAACAGTACATTACACCAGGTGTCATTTAGAATGATGATAGTACAATACACCAGGTGTCATTTAGAATGATGACAGTTAGAACAGTACATTACACCAGGTGTCATTTAGAATGATGACAGTTAGAACAGTACAATACACCAGGTGTCATTTAGAATGATGACAGTTAGAACAGTACAATACACCAGGTGTCATTTAGAATGATGACAGTTAGAACAGTACAATACACCATGTGTCATTTAGAATGATGACAGTTAGAACAATACATTACACCAGGTGTCATTTAGAATGATGACAGTACAATACACCAGATGTCATTTAGAATGATGACAGTTAGAACAGTACAATACACCAGGTGTCATTTAGAATGATGACAGTTAGAACAGTACAATACACCAGGTGTGATTTAGAATGATGACAGTTAGAACAGTACAATACACCAGGTGTCATTTAGAATGATGACAGTTAGAACAGTACAATACACCAGGTGTCATTTAGAATGATGACAGTTAGAACAGTACAATACGCCAGGTGTCATTTAGAATGATGACAGTTAGAACAGTACAATACACCAGGTGTCATTTAGAATGAAGACAGTTAGAACAGTACAATAGGCCAGGTGTCATTTAGAATGAAGACAGTTAGAACAGTACATTACACCAGGTGTCATTTAGAATGATGACAGTTAGAACAGTACAATACACCAGATGTCATTTAGAATGATGACAGTTAGAACAGTACAATACACCAGGTGTGATTTAGAATAATGACAGTTAGAACAGTACATTACACCAGGTGTCATTTAGAATGATGACAGTTAGAACAGTACATTACACCAGGTGTCATTTAGAATGATGACAGTACAATACACCAGGTGTCATTTAGAATGATGACAGTTAGAACAGTACATTACACCAGGTGTCATTTAGAATGATGACAGTTAGAACAGTACAATACACCAGGTGTCATTTTGAAACGTGATAGTTAGAACAGTACAATACACCAGGTGTCATTTAGAATGATGATAGTTAGAACAGTACAATACACCAGGTGTCATTTAGAATGATGACAGTTAAAACAGTACATTACACCAGGTGTCATTTTGAATAATGACAGTTAGAACAGTACATTACACCAGGTGTCATTTAGAATGATGACAGTACAATACACCAGGTGTCATTTAGAATGATGACAGTTAGAACAGTACATTACACCAGGTGTCATTTAGAAAGATGACAGTTAGAACAGTACAATACACCAGGTGTCATTTAGAATGATGACAGTTAGAACAGTACAATACACCAGGTGTCATTTAGAATGATGACAGTTAGAACAGTACAATACACCATGTGTCATTTAGAATGATGACAGTTAGAACAGTACATTACACCAGGTGTCATTTAGAATGATGACAGTACAATACACCAGTTGCCATTTAGAATGATGACAGTTAGAACAGTACAATACACCAGGTGTCATTTAGAATGATGACAGTTAGAACAGTACACTACACCAGGTGTCATTTAGAATGATGACAGTTAGAACAGTACAATACACCAGGTGTCATTTAGAATGATGACAGTTAGAACAGTACAATACACCAGGTGTCATTTAGAATGATGACAGTTAGAACAGTACATTACACCAGGTGTCATTTTGAAACGTGATAGTTAGAACAGTACAATACACCAGGTGTCATTTAGAATGATGACAGTACAATACACCAGGTGTCATTTAGAATGATGACAGTACAATACACCAGGTGTCATTTTGAATAATGACAGTTAGAACAGTACATTACACCAGGTGTCATTTAGAATGATGACAGTACAATACACCAGGTGTCATTTAGAATGATGACAGTTAGAACAGTACATTACACCAGGTGTCATTTAGAATGATGACAGTTAGAACAGTACAATACACCAGGTGTCATTTAGAATGATGACAGTTAGAACAGTACAATACACCAGGTGTCATTTAGAATGATGACAGTTAGAACAGTACAATACACCATGTGTCATTTAGAATGATGACAGTTAGAACAATACATTACACCAGGTGTCATTTAGAATGATGACAGTACAATACACCAGATGTCATTTAGAATGATGACAGTTAGAACAGTACAATACACCAGGTGTCATTTAGAATGATGACAGTTAGAACAGTACAATACACCAGGTGTGATTTAGAATGATGACAGTTAGAACAGTACAATACACCAGGTGTCATTTAGAATGATGACAGTTAGAACAGTACAATACACCAGGTGTCATTTAGAATGATGACAGTTAGAACAGTACAATACGCCAGGTGTCATTTAGAATGATGACAGTTAGAACAGTACAATACACCAGGTGTCATTTAGAATGAAGACAGTTAGAACAGTACAATAGGCCAGGTGTCATTTAGAATGAAGACAGTTAGAACAGTACATTACACCAGGTGTCATTTAGAATGATGACAGTTAGAACAGTACAATACACCAGATGTCATTTAGAATGATGACAGTTAGAACAGTACAATACACCAGGTGTGATTTAGAATAATGACAGTTAGAACAGTACATTACACCAGGTGTCATTTAGAATGATGACAGTTAGAACAGTACATTACACCAGGTGTCATTTAGAATGATGACAGTACAATACACCAGGTGTCATTTAGAATGATGACAGTTAGAACAGTACATTACACCAGGTGTCATTTAGAATGATGACAGTTAGAACAGTACAATACACCAGGTGTCATTTTGAAACGTGATAGTTAGAACAGTACAATACACCAGGTGTCATTTAGAATGATGATAGTTAGAACAGTACAATACACCAGGTGTCATTTAGAATGATGACAGTTAAAACAGTACATTACACCAGGTGTCATTTTGAATAATGACAGTTAGAACAGTACATTACACCAGGTGTCATTTAGAATGATGACAGTACAATACACCAGGTGTCATTTAGAATGATGACAGTTAGAACAGTACATTACACCAGGTGTCATTTAGAATGATGACAGTTAGAACAGTACAATACACCAGGTGTCATTTAGAATGATGACAGTTAGAACAGTACAATACACCAGGTGTCATTTAGAATGATGACAGTTAGAACAGTACAATACACCATGTGTCATTTAGAATGATGACAGTTAGAACAGTACATTACACCAGGTGTCATTTAGAATGATGACAGTACAATACACCAGTTGCCATTTAGAATGATGACAGTTAGAACAGTACAATACACCAGGTGTCATTTAGAATGATGACAGTTAGAACAGTACACTACACCAGGTGTCATTTAGAATGATGACAGTTAGAACAGTACAATACACCAGGTGTCATTTAGAATGATGACAGTTAGAACAGTACAATACACCAGGTGTCATTTAGAATGATGACAGTTAGAACAATACACTAGTGTCTTTTAGAATGATGACAGTTAGAACAGTACAATACACCAGGTGTCATTTAGAATGATGACAGTTAGAACAATACACCAGGTGTCATTTAGAATGATGACAGTTAGAACAATACACCAGGTGTCATTTAGAATGATGACAGTTAGAACAATACACCAGGTGTCATTTTGAAATGTGGTTGTGCATCAGCCGTTTTTCTCTTGTTATTCCATGTCAGCTAACATGTTATAGATTGGTAAATTAGCCAGCTATCTAAACTTGAAGTAATCATGGTCAAATTACTGACCGGGGGCACATTGATTTTATTAGTCATTCTCACTCAGATATCATATTCAACACTGCAAACATTAATCTCTGCCCCATGGCAAAATTAGTAGAATACAGGAAATTAGCTGTAAAATGGCAAAAATATTCTCTCCGCCCCAAGGCTATGGCCGGCTCTGACTGCATGTGGGTATAGATGTGGGTATAGATGTGGGCGTGGATGTGGATGTGGGTATAGATGTGGGTATGGATGTGGGTATGGATGTGGGTATGGATGTGAGTATGGATGTGGGTATAGATGTGGGTATAGATGTGGGTATAGATGTGGGTATGGATGTGGGTATAGATGTGGGTATAGATGTGGGTATAGATGTGGGTATATATGTGGGCATGGATGTGGGTATAGATGTGGGTATAGATGTGGGTATAGATGTGGGTATGGATGTGGGTATACATGTGGGTATAGATGTGGGTATAGATGTGGGTATAGATGTGGGTATGGATGTGGGTATAGATGTGTGTAAGAATGTGGGTTTAGATGTGGGTATAGATGTGGGTATGGATGTGGGTATAGATGTGAGTATGGATGTGGGTATGGATGTGGGTATGGATGTGGGTATACATGTGGGTATAGATGTGGGTATAGATGTGGGTATAGATGTGGGTATGAATGTGGGTATAGATGTGGGTATGGATGTGGGTATGGATGTGGGTATAGATGTGGGTATGGATGTGGGTATAGATGTGGGTATGGATGTGAGTATGGATGTGGGTATGGATGTGGGTATGGATGTGGGTATAGATGTGGGTATGGATGTGGGTATGGATGTGGGTATAGATGTGGGCATGGATGTGGGTATAGATGTGGGTATAGATGTGTGTATGGATGTGGGTATGGATGTGGGCATGGATGTGGGTATAGATGTGGGTATAGATGTGGGTATAGATGTGGGTATGGATGTGGGTATACATGTGGGTATAGATGTGGGTATAGATGTGGGTATAGATGTGGGTATGGATGTGGGTATAGATGTGGGTATGAATGTGGGTATAGATGTGGGTATAGATGTGGGTATGGATGTGGGTATAGATGTGAGTATGGATGTGGGTATGGATGTGGGTATGGATGTGGGTATACATGTGGGTATAGATGTGGGTATAGATGTGGGTATAGATGTGGGTATGAATGTGGGTATAGATGTGGGTATGGATGTGGGTATGGATGTGGGTATAGATGTGGGTATGGATGTGGGTATAGATGTGGGTATGGATGTGAGTATGGATGTGGGTATGGATGTGGGTATGGATCTGGGTATAGATGTGGGTATGGATGTGGGTATGGATGTGGGTATAGATGTGGGCATGGATGTGGGTATAGATGTGGGTATAGATGTGGGTATGGATGTGGGTATGGATGTGGGTATGGATGTGGGTATGGATGTGGGTATGGATGTGAGTATGGATGTGGTTATGGATGTGGGTATACATGTGGGTATAGATGTGGGTATAGATGTGGGTATAGATGTGGGTATGAATGTGGGTATAGATGTGGGTATGGATGTGGGTATGGATGTGGGTATAGATGTGGGTATGGATGTGGGTATAGATGTGGGTATGGATGTGAGTATGGATGTGGGTATGGATGTGGGTATGGATGTGGGTATAGATGTGGGTATGGATGTGGGTATGGATGTGGGTATAGATGTGGGCATGGATGTGGGTATAGATGTGGGTATAGATGTGGGTATGGATGTGGGTATGGATGTGGGTATGGATGTGGGTATGGATGTGGGTATGGATTTGAGTATGGATGTGGTTATGGATGTGGGTATGGATGTGGGTATAGATGTGGGTATGGATGTGGGTATAGATGTGGGTATAGATGTGGGTATGGATGTGGGTATGGATGTGGGTATAGATGTGGGTATGGATGTGGGTATAGATGTGGGTATAGATGTGGGTATGAATGTGGGTATAGATGTGGGTATGGATGTGGGTATAGATGTGGGTATGGATGTGGGTATGGATGTGGGTATAGATGTGGGTATGGATGTGGGTATGGATGTGGGTATAGATGTGTGCATGGATGTGGGTATGGATGTGGGTATAGATGTGGGTATGGATGTGGGTATAGATGTGGGTATAGATGTGGGTATGGATGTGGGTATAGATGTGGGTATGGATGTGGGTATACATGTGGGTATAGATGTGGGCGTGGATGTGGATGTGGGTATAGATGTGGGTATAGATGTTGGTATGGATGTGGGTATACATGTGGGTATAGATGTGGGTATAGATGTGGGTATGGATGTGGGTATAGATGTGGGTATGGATGTGGGTATGGATGTGGGTATAGATGTTGGTATGGATGTGGGTATACATGTGGGTATAGATGTGGGTATAGATGTGGGTATGGATGTGGGTATAGATGTGGGTATGGATGTGGGTATGGATGTGGGTATGGATGTGGGTATAGATGTGGGTATAGATGTGGGTATGGATGTGGGTATGGATGTGGGCATGGATGTGGGTATGGATGTGGGTATGGATGTGGGTGTGGATGTGGATGTGGGTATGGATGTGGGTATGGATGTGGGCATGGATGTGGGTATGGATGTGGGTATAGATGTGGGTATAGATGTGGATGTGGATGTGGGTATAGATGTGGGTATGAATGTGGGTATAGATGTGGGTATGGATGTGGGTATGGATGTGGGTATAGATGTGGGTATGGATGTGGGTATAGATGTGGGTATGGATGTGAGTATGGATGTGGGTATGGATGTGGGTATGGATGTGGGTATAGATGTGGGTATGGATGTGGGTATGGATGTGGGTATGGATGTGGGTATAGATGTAGGTATAGATGTGGGTATGGATGTGGGTATGGATGTGGGTATAGATGTGGTTATGGATGTGGTTATGGATGTTGGTATAGATGTGAGTATGGATGTGGGTATAGATGTGGTTATGGATGTGGTTATGGATGTTGGCATAGATGTGGGTATGGATGTGGGTATAGATGTGGGTATAGATGTGGGTATGGATGTGGGTATGGATGTGGGTACAGATGTGGGTACGGATGTGGGTATAGATGTGGGTATAGATGTGGGTATGAATGTGGGTATAGATGTGGGTATGGATGTGGGTATAGATGTGGGTATGGATGTGGGTATGGATGTGGGTATGGATGTGGGTATGGATGTGGGTATAGATGTGTGCATGGATGTGGGTATGGATGTGGGTATAGATGTGGGTATGGATGTGGGTATAGATGTGGGTATGGATGTGGGTATACATGTGGGTATAGATGTGGGCGTGGATGTGGATGTGGGTATAGATGTGGGTATAGATGTTGGTATGGATGTGGGTATACATGTGGGTATAGATGTGGGTATAGATGTGGGTATGGATGTGGGTATAGATGTGGGTATGGATGTGGGTATGGATGTGGGTATAGATGTTGGTATGGATGTGGGTATACATGTGGGTATAGATGTGGGTATAGATGTGGGTATGGATGTGGGTATAGATGTGGGTATGGATGTGGGTATGGATGTGGGTATAGATGTGGGTATAGATGTGGGTATGGATGTGGGTATGGATGTGGGCATGGATGTGGGTATGGATGTGGGTATGGATGTGGGTGTGGATGTGGATGTGGGTATGGATGTGGGCATGGATGTGGGTATGGATGTGGGTATATATGTGGGTATAGATGTGGGTATGGATGTGGGTATGGATGTGGGCATGGATGTGGGTATGGATGTGGGTATAGATGTGGGTATAGATGTGGATGTGGATGTGGGTATAGATGTGGGCATGGATGTGGATGTGGGTATAGATGTGGGCATGGATGTGGATGTGGGTATAGATGTGGTTATATATGACAGGCAGACAGACAGATAGGCAGGCAGGAAGACAGACAGACAGAGAGACAGACAGATAGACAAGTGTAACAGACAGGCAGACAGACAGATAGACAGGTAGGAAGACAGACAGAGAGACAGACAAGTGTAACAGACAGGCAGACATATAGATAGACAGGCAGAAAGACAGACAGACAGAGAGACAGACAAGTGTAACAGACAGGCAGACATATAGATAGACAGACAGAAAGACAGACAGACAGAGAGACAGACAAGTGTAACAGACAGGCAGACATATAGATAGACAGGCAGGAAAACAGACAGACAGAGAGACAGACAAGTGTAACAGACAGGCAGACAGACAGACAGATAGACAGGCAGACAGGCAGACAGACATGTAACAAACAGGCAGTTTTGTTATATTTCATTCTTCTGTGATGTGTATAATTTGTAATAGTGTAATGCTAAAACCCATAACCATATGTGTGAGGTGTATATTTTTGTTTTACAGTAAACATTTGGATTCCAACCCGATCCGAATGTAGCACGCATCTGTCAGGCAATCAATTGGAACGTCACGAATCGCTTGTTCACATTTTTTCTTTCTACCTTCCCGAAAATACCAATGATTTGGTCACCCAATGATGTTACTAGTTGTTAGGATTAAAGAGATGTGAAAAGGGGTATTTTGTTATGTTGTGAACATTTCACTACATCAATTAGTTAAGTAGTAACTTAAATAAATACACTATATGTCCAAAAGTATTTGGACACCACTTCAAATTACTGGATTCGGCTATTTCAGTCACACCCATTGCTGACAGGTGTATAAAATCAAGCACACAGCCATGCAATCTCCATAGACAAACATTGGCAGTAGAATGGCCTTACTGAAGAGCTCGGTGACTTTCAAAGTTGCAGCGTCATAGGATGCCACCTTTCCAACAACTCAGTTTGTAAAAATTTCTGCCCTTCTAGAGCTGCCCTGGTCAACTGTAAGTGCTGTTATTGTGAAGTGGAAACATCTAGGAGCAACAACGGCTCAGCCGCAAAGTGGTAGGCCACACAAGCTCATAGAACGGGACCGCCGAGTGCTAAAGCGCGTTAAAATCGCCTGTCCTTTGTTGCAACGCTCACTACGAGTTCCAAACTGACAATGCCACCGTGCACAAAGCGAGGTCCATACAGAAATGGTTTGTCGAGATCGGTGTGGAAGAACGTGACTGGCCTGCACAAAGCCCTGACCTTAACCCCATCTATCACCTTTGGGATGAATTGGAACGGCGACTGTGAGCCAGGCCTAATCGCACAACATCAGTGCCCGACCTCACTAACGCTCTTGTGGCTGAATGGAAGCCCCGCAGCAATGTTCCAACATCTAGTGGAAAGTCTTCCCAGAAGTGTGGAGGCTGGTTATAGCAGCAAAGGGGGGGGACCAACTCCATATTATTGCCCATGATTTTGGGATGAGCTGTTTGACGAGCAGGTGTCCACATACTTTTGGTCATGTAGTGTACACGTTGATGATATTGTGTTGATGTTGATGATATTGTGTTGACGATGACGATATTGTCAGGTTATGAAAGTGATGAAAGTGTGTAGCTGCTGGATTAGATTGAAATGATATAACAATGATCAAATGTATTGACATGTGTTTAATATAGACTAAGTTTCATGTTTTTTTTTTATGCTGCTGGTAGTTGATGTGCTATCTTTTCTTTCTCCCAGTAGATATGGAGGACAGAGCCAGTGCTGGGTCTTGGGGGAGTAGAAATGCCTCTTCAAAGGTGAGGAATCAGCTGTGCTTAAAAAAAAAAAAACTGTAATAGATACCTTTTAAAAAATATATATATATTCTACATTACAACACAACACAATACAATACAACACAATGCAGAGAAAAACAAGTGCAATGCATTATAGCCTGTGTGTACAAAGGTCTGTACTGTCTATGTTAAGTGATTCGAGGTGAGGATGTTTAATAGCTTATGTGTCATCAGAATGAGTTTTATGAAGGAGACGTCAAGGACACACTAGGCCCTGTTTCTGTTTTTGTGTAGGCCATTATGTAGAGATGGAACACTGTGTAAGTCACTAACCCATTACAGGTTAGTGGGGCGGCAGGGTAGCCTAGTGGTTAGAGCGTTGGACTAGGGTTCAAATCCCTGAGCTGACAATGTAGTCTGCCCCCTGACCAAGGCAGTTAACCCACTGTTCCTAGGCCGTCATTGAAAATAAGAATTTGTTCTTAACTGACTTGCCTAGTAAAATAAAGGTAAAAAATTACATTATGTATAGATGGAACACTGTGTAAGTCACTGACCCATTACATTATGTAGAGATGGAACACTGTGTAAGTCACTGACCCATTACATTATGTATAGATGGAACACTGTGTAAGTCACTGACCCATTACATTATGTAGAGATGGAACACTGTGTAAGTCACTAACCCATTACATTATGTAGAGATGGAACACTGTGTAAGTCACTAACCCATTACATTATGTAGAGATGGAACACTGTGTAAGTCACTGACCCATTACATTATGTAGAGATGGAACACTGTGTAAGTCAATAACCCAATAGACTGTTTAACATACTTGAATGGGCCTCTACATTTCACAGGCAGTATTCTACAGAGACGGTTAGAAAACCCTACACCTGAGCGGTATTCAGATTGTCAAACCTTCGACCTTGTGCAATACCTGGATATTCAGTAATACATGCACTGAACATAAGGGCCGCTATTTTCAAAAACCGCCGAGCCTTTGCAATCCGAAGGTTAGCAATGCTAACAAGTACATGTAAAATCCCATAGAGAATGCTAACTAAATGCTAACCAGCGCATTCCAAACATTTTATAGTCTCTAAGCTAAACTATTTTCAGGACAGACATTCCAGCTCATAAAGTTAAACAAGGAACTCAAAAAATGCTATTCACATTTTGCTGCAGCCACAAAACAAATATTAGACAGCAAGGCTCTTGATCCAGGAGGGGATTCTCTGCTGTTACCGTCAAGTGAAGCTTTATTTTGGAAGAAGCTAACCACTTAGCTAGATAGCTAACTTATCTCCTAACATATTGCACAAGTTGACTGCAAGTATTTGCTTAAAAAGTATCTACAAATATTCAAATGTGTTAAAAAATAAACTTCAAAGGAATAGTTTCAACAGTATTGACGTTATTGCAAAAACCATCCCATGGTTATTTCCAAATAGCCCGGTATACCATTGGAGGCTCCTGAGTGCCACAGCGGTCTAAGGCACTGCATCTCAGTGCAAGAGGCGTCACTACAGACCCCCAGGTGTATCACAACCGGCTGTGATTGGGAGTCCCGTAGGGCGGCGTACAATTGGCCCCGCTTCATCCAGCATCCCGGAGTCGCCTCTTCACTGTTTGATGTTGAGACTGGTGTTTTGCGGGTACTATTTAATGAAGCTGCCAGTTGAGGACTTGTGAGGCGTCTGTTTTAGAGGTCGGACGATTAATTAGGGCTGATTTCAAGTTTCAGAAGAAAGTGCTTTGTTTCTGGCCCTTTTGAGCCTGTAGTCGAACCCACAAATGCTGATGCTCCAGATACTCAACTAGTGTAAAGAAGGCCAGTTTTATTGCTTCTTTAATCAGAACCACAGTTTTCAGCTGTGCTAACATAATTGCAAAGGGTTTTCTAATGATCAATTAGCCTTTTAAAATGATCAACTTGGATTAGCTAACACAACGTGCCATTTGGAACACAGGAGTGATGGTTGCTGATAACGGGCCTCTGTACGACAATGTAGATATTCCATAAAAAATCTGCAGTTTCCAGCTACAATAGTCATTTACAACATTACCAATGTCTACACTGTATTTCTGTGTCACGACTTCCGCCGAAGTCGATGCCTCTCCTTGTTCGGGCGGTGTTCGGCGGTCGACGTCACCGGTCTTCTAGCCATCACCGATCCACTTTTCATTTTTCCTTTTGTTTTGTCTTGTTTCCCCACACACCTGGTTGTCATTCCCTTATTACTTGTCATGTATTTAACCCTCTGGTTTCCCCCATGTCTGTGTGTGTGATTGTTTATGTGTCAGTGGCACGTTTCCGGCTGGTTTTCGCCAGACTGGTATTTTGTACTTTGTGCTGCCGCACCTTTTCCTCGTAGGCATTTGTTTTGTAACGCAATTTGCGTTCAGTGTTTATACTGTGCCACAGTAAAGTGCTTTCGTTCACTATCTCTGCTCTCCTGCGCCTGACTCTCACGCACCAGCTACACACACGGATCCTGACAATTCTGATCAATTTGATGTTATTTTAATGGACACATTTTTTTTGCTTTTCTTTCAAAAACAAGGACATTTCTAAGTGACCCCCAAACTTTTGAACTGTGGTGTATATACATTCTCATCGCGTTGTAGATGACTTGGACAGTTATAAAGAAAAGCTAGGTAGTGTCTCCCCTTTACAGAGGCTTTTAACAGTTATCAAAAAAAACTAAAATATTTCTGTGGTCAGTTAGCTTTAATAAATGCAGTAGGTTATTCAAATCAAATCAAATTGTATTGGTCACATACACATGGTTAGCAGATGTTAATGCGAGTGTAGCGAAATGCTTGTGCTGCTAGTTCCAACAGTGCAGTAATACCTAAAAAGTAATCTAACAATTCCATAACGACTACCTTGTACACACCAGTGTAAAAGAATATTCAATTACAATCAGAAGAATTAGCCTATCTGAGTTGGGTGTTTATCTATCAAATGTTTGTTATCAAACCGTGTTACTTACTGTCATAATGTCCTAACACAATCAGTACTGTTCCAATGTCAGTCTCTGTCAGTCTGTAACATGTCATTGCATCACCTCAGGAAAACACGGTCTCTGTGTTGCAGAGTTATGCTGACGGCTCCCAGTACGCTCACATGACTAGCCGGGACATGGGCTCGCACTCGCACGACAACATCTCTCCTCCATACGTCAACTCCAGACTAACAGGTAAGGGCCTCTCAATCTGTTGTCATATCCCCTGTGTGTTACCGCAGCCTGCAGAAGAAACAGTCAACACACATTACGGCTGTTACAGTGGTCAAAAAAGGAATGGAAGTGGAAACCACTTGCCATTCAACAACACAAAAGGACTGTGAGAAGTTATGACATGAGTGTTTTTCTAATTGTCATCTATCCAGTCTTGTTTCAAGCATAAGAAATTACCGAGATCTGTCTTGTAAACCAACTTTACCCGTGTTCGAAGAAAGACATTACGACTCTTGCAGTTTTTCTCTCACCCTTTCTTTTCCTGTAAGTGCCTCACACGGTCAGTCCATGCCTGGGGCATTAGCTAAACAGCGAACACACCACAAACGGGGCATTAGCTAAACAGCGAACACACCACAAACGGGGCATTAGCTAAACAGCGAACACACCACAAACGGGGCATTAGCTAAACAGCTAACACACCACAAACGGGGCATTAGCTAAACAGCGAACACACCACAAACGGGGCATTAGCTAAACAGCTAACACACCACAAACGGGGCATTAGCTAAACAGCGAACACACCACAAACGGGGCATTAGCTAAACAGCGAACACACCACAAACGGGGCATTAGCTAAACAGCGAACACACCACAAACGGGGCATTAGCTAAACAGCGAACACACCACAAACGGGGCATTAGCTAAACAGCTAACACACCACAAACGGGGCATTAGCTAAACAGCGAACACACCACAAACGGGGCATTAGCTAAACAGCGAACACAACACAAACGGGGCATTAGCTAAACAGCGAACACACCACAAACGGGGCATTAGCTAAACAGCTAACACACCACAAACGGGGCATTAGCTAAACAGCAAACACACCACAAACGGGGCATTAGCTAAACAGCTAACACACCACAAACGGGGCATTAGCTAAACAGCGAACACACCACAAACGGGGCATTAGCTAAACAGCTAACACACCACAAACGGGGCATTAGCTAAACAGCAAACACACCACAAACGGGGCATTAGCTAAACAGCTAACACACCACAAACGGGGCATTAGCTAAATGTACAGCAGTCAACACACTGTAAACATCAGGTCACATAGCATGTCATTTCTCAGCCCCTATCTTTTCTCTGCCATTGGCATCTGACTGGTGGTGCTGAGGAGTATTTATGTCTGTAATAAAGCTCTTAAGTGGGGAAAAACAAATTCTGATTGGCTGGGACTGGCTCCCAGTTGGTGGGCCCCTGCCCTCCCAAGGCCCACCCATGGCTGCACCTGTGCCCAGTCATGTGAAATCCATAGATTAGGGCCTAATTAATTTATTTCAATTGACTGATTTCCTTATATGAACTGTAACTCAGTAAAATCTTAGAATTTGTTGCATGTTGCGTTTTATATTTTTCACTGTCAAAATGAGCAAAAAAAAAAATTGTCCTCTGTCCATCGTTTTTTGAAATTTTCGATGCTCCCGACTGTCCAGCTTTCATTTCTGTGACTATTCCTGCATTTTGTAGTAGAACGTCTTTTTAAGAAGTCCCCAGAAGTGACCTTTTCACAGTCCTTCTACAACAACAGCAAAAACATCAGCAGCTAAGAGTCGTACACCCCCGCCCCCAATCTTTGCCACCGTTGCTGTAAATAATCCTAGGGGAAACACTGCCCCCGGCCCTCTTCTTAGTGTGTGTGTATACGTGTATACGTGTCTACCTGCCAGTCCGCCAGTTGTGAGCAAATGGCCCCTGACACAGATTTACATTTGACATTTTAGTCATTTAGCAGGAATCTTATCCAGAGTGACTTATGGTAGTGAGTGCATACATCTTCCTACTGGTCCCCCTGTGAATCAAACACGCTACCCTGGTGTTGCAAGCCTCGCTCACAGGACCACAATAGCAGATCATGTAGCTTTCGACATGAAGGCCATAGAAATATGTAATATGTAAGCTTTGTGCCCGAGTGTGTGTGTGTGCGTTTGTGTGTTTTTCCAAGACCTGATCCAAGATGTATTGTCTTTAAATGATACATGACGTTCATGATTCAGTGGCACCGCCGCCAGTGTAGGGGTCGAATCAAATCTAATTTTATTCATCACATGCTTTGTAAAGAACAGGTGTAGACTAACAGTGAAATGCTGAGTTACGGGCCCTTTCCCAACAACGCAGTTTAAGACAAACAAAACACTTAATAATATTGATACAAGTAATAAATACACAGTGAATAACGACTACAAATAACACGGTTGTATACAAGGACTGCCAGTACCGAGTTAATGTGCAGGGGTACGAGGTAATTGAGGTAGCTATGTACATATACTGTGGGTAGGAGTAAAGTGAATAGACAACAGGATAGATAATAGTCAGTAGCAGCAGTATATACTGCAGGTAGGGGTTAAGGATAGATAATAGACAGTAACAACAGTATACTGTAGGTAGGGGTAAAGTGACTAGACAACAGGATAGATAATAGACAGTAGCACTAGTATACTGTAGGTAGGGGTAAAGTAACTAGGTAACAGGATAGATAATAGACAGTAACAGCAGTATACTGTAGGTAGGGGTACAGGATAGATAATAGACAGTAACAGCAGTATACTGTAGGTAGGGGTACAGGATAGATAATAGACAGCAGCAGCAGCGTACTGTATGTGGTGAGTGGGAAAGTCAGGAGTCTGAAACTAGGGGATTTGGTGCAGTGACACAAATTATCCTTACACCTCTGAAGACTCTAGCCACTTCCATGCCAGTCGGAAGAACTTAGATGTTTTATCTCTGAACACTTTAAAGCTGGTTTCTCCACCGACTGTTGGATAAGGGGAACGATGGGGTGTTAACAACACTCGTGGAGACTAGAGAGTGCCATTGTGTCCAGCCTGAGACATGCTATTAAGTCATCCTGATACTCACACAACACCATTGTTACAGCCACCCCCATCCCATTTCCCAGTCCCCCTCCCTTTTCTCAGTCCCCCCTCCCTTTTCTCAGTCCCCCCTCCCTTTTATCAGTCCCCCTCCCTTTTCTCAGTCCCCCTCTCTTTTCTCAGTCCCCCTCTCTTTTATCAGTCCCCCTCCCTTTTCTCAGTCCCCCTCCCTTTTCTCAGTCCCCTCCCTTTTCTCAGTCCCCCTCCCTTTTCTCAGTCCCCCTCCCTTTTCTCAGTCCCCCTCCCTTTTCTCAGTCCCCCTCTCTTTTCTCAGTCCCCTCCCTTTTCTCAGTCCCCCTCTCTTTTCTCAGTCCCCCTCTCTTTTCTCAGTCCCCCTCCCTTTTCTCAGTCCCCCTCCCTTTTCTCAGTCCCCCTCCCTTTTCTCAGTCCCTCTCTTTTCTCAGTCCCCCTCTCTTTTCTCAGTCCCCCTCTCTTTTCTCAGTCCCCCTCTCTTTTCTCAGTCCCCCTCCCTTTTCTAAGTCCCCTCCCTTTTCTCAGTCCCCCTCCCTTTTCTCAGTCCCCCTCCCTTTTCTCAGTCCCCCCCCCAAAAAAAAGATCAACAAGTGTTCAAAAGTCAAACTAATTATAAAATACATCTGTAATTAAATAAAAAAGTATAAAAAGAAGTGTACAACATAAGACATAAGTAAAAAATAATGTAATCACAAAATACACAATATCAAGACATTTATCACAAATACACAATATCAAGACATTTATCACAAAATACACAATATCAAGACATTTATCACAAAATACACAATATCAAGACATTTATCACAAAATACACAATATCAAGACATTTATCACAAAACAAGTAATAAGTCAGTAATAATGTTTTGTGTGTTTATAGAGTAGTGACAGAAGAGGGTAATGTTCTGTGTGTTTATAGAGTAGTGACAGAAGAAGGTAATGTTCTGTGTGTTTATAGAGTAGTGACAGAAGAAGGTAATGTTCTGTGTGTTTATAGAGTAGTGACAGAAGGTAATGTTCTGTGTGTTTATAGAGTAGTGACAGAAGAAGGTAATGTTCTGTGTGTTTATAGAGTAGTGACAGAAGGTAATGTTCTGTGTGTTTATAGAGTAGTGACAGAAGAAGGTAATGTTCTGTGTGTTTATAGAGTAGTGACAGAAGGTAATGTTCTGTGTGTTTATAGAGTAGTGACAGAAGAAGGTAATGTTCTGTGTGTTTATAGAGTAGTGACAGAAGGTAATGTTCTGTGTGTTTATAGAGTAGTGACAGAAGAAGGTAATGTTCTGTGTGTTTATAGAGTAGTGACAGAAGAAGGTAATGTTCTGTGTGTTTATAGAGTAGTGACAGAAGGTAATGTTCTGTGTGTTTATAGAGTAGTGACAGAAGAAGGTAATGTTCTGTGTGTTTATAGAGTAGTGACAGAAGAGGGTAATGTTCTGTGGGTTTATAGAGTAGTGACAGAAGAGGGTAATGTTCTGTGTGTTTATATAGTAGTGACAGAAGTGGGTAATGTTCTGTGTGTTTATAGAGTAGTGAAAGGTGAAAGAAGAGGGTAATGTTCTGTGTGTTTATAGAGTAGTGACAGAAGAGGGTAATGTTCTGTGTGTTTATAGAGTAGTGACAGAAGTGGGTAATGTTCTGTGTGTTTATAGAGTAGTGACAGAAGAGGGTAATGTTCTGTGGGTTTATAGAGTAGTGACAGAAGAGGGTAATGTTCTGTGTGTTTATAGAGTAGTGACAGAAGAGGGTAATGTTCTGTGTGTTTATAGAGTAGTGACAGAAGAGGGTAATGTTCTGTGTGTTTATAGAGTAGTGACAGAAGAGGGTAATGTTCTGTGTGTTTATAGAGTAGTGACAGAAGAAGGTAATGTTCTGTGTGTTTATAGAGTAGTGAAAGGTGAAAGAAGTGGGTAATGTTCTGTGTGTTTATAGAGTAGTGACAGAAGAAGGTAATGTTCTGTGTGTTTATAGAGTAGTGACAGAAGGTAATGTTCTGTGTGTTTATAGAGTAGTGACAGAAGAAGGTAATGTTCTGTGTGTTTATAGAGTAGTGACAGAAGGTAATGTTCTGTGTGTTTATAGAGTAGTGACAGAAGTGGGTAATGTTCTGTGTGTTTATAGAGTAGTGACAGAAGAAGGTAATGTTCTGTGTGTTTATAGAGTAGTGACAGAAGTGGGTAATGTTCTGTGTGTTTATAGAGTAGTGAAAGAAGAGGGTAATGTTCTGTGTGTTTATAGAGTAGTGAAAGAAGAGGGTAATGTTCTGTGTGTTTATAGAGTAGTGACAGAAGAGGGTAATGTTCTGTGTGTTTATAGAGTAGTGAAAGAAGAGGGTAATGTTCTGTGTGTTTATAGAGTAGTGAAATGCAATTAGGTCCTCAAACTCAGAGGAGCGCCACGGTGGGGAGGTTATTAAAAATGTATCGGGGTCTTCTAGGTCTGTCTCCACATCAGACATCATGTCTTCATTTGCCCCCACAAATCGCTGCTTCTCTAACAAGAAGTTAGAAATAACAAGTATTTTACTTGGCTAGGTTATTCCACCAACGTTGGGTAGCTAACATTAGCCGACTATGCTTTGGTAGCTAGCTAGCTTACTTTGCTTGTCAGCTAACAACATTAGCTTGTTTTAGTCAAAACAGCAATCTGCAATTTCTTACTCCTACAACTAAAATCCATGCGACATGATCATGTTAGCTACAACGTTTGTTAACTAGCTATAGTAACGTTAGTTATTGACTATATTGGCTGGTAATAATTTAACTTAGCTATTAGTATTCGGAAAGTTGTGGCCGTGGGTTGTAGAGTATTGCAGACTTGGAGTACTGTTATAAACGTTATGCCTAACCATTTCCATGGCTTGGTGTGACGAGTAGAAATTCTGAGAAGTGTTCATTGTTAGCTACAGGAATATATATTTCTCATGACCACCAGTAGAAAACACACGAGCAGAGTTTTTTCAAATCGCGTTCATTTGATTGGTCATTTTTAACCGTCACGCCCTCACTTCTGGTTTTGTTTTGATTTGAGTAGCAGAGTTTGTCTGGTAGGCGTGTCACCGGATTAGTGTCCCGCTCCTTGAAAACCTTTAGCTTGGTGTGGATGTTGCCTGTAATCCATGGCTTCTGATTGGGGTATCTGCGTACGGTCACGTCAATGCGCTTATTGATGAAGCCGGTGACTGAGATGGTATACTCATCAATGCCATTGGATGAATCCCGGAACATATTCTAGTCTATGCTAGCAAAACAGCCCTGTGGCGAAACATCCGCGTCATCTGACCGCTTCCGTATTGAGCGAGTCACTGATACTTCCTGCTTTAGTTTTTGCTTGTAAGCAGGAATCAGGAGGATATAATTGTTATAATTATGTTCAGATTTTCCAAATGGAGGGCGAGGGAGAGCTTTGTATGAGTCTCTGTGTGTGGAGTAAATGTGGTCTAGAGTTTTTTTCCTCTGGTTGCACATGTGACATGCTGGTAGAAATTAGGTAAAACTGGTTTAAGTTTGCCTGCATTAACGTCTCCGGCCGCTAGGAGCGCCGCTTCTGGATAACCATTTTCTTGTTTCCTTATGGCCTTACACAGCTCGTTGAGTGAGGTCTTAGTACCAGCATCAGTTTGTGGTGGTAAATAGACGGCTTCGAATAATATAGATGAGAACTCTCTTGGTAGATAGTGTGGTCTACAGCTTATCATGAGGTACTCTACCTCAGGCGAGCAATACCTCGAGACTTCTTTAATATTAGACACCGCGCACCAGCTGTTATTGATAAATAGACACACAACCTTTGCCCGTCGTCTTACCAGACGTATCTGCTCTGTCCTGCAGATGCACGGAAAACCCAGCCAGCTCTATATTTTCCGTGTCGTCATTCAGCCACGACTCTGTGAATCATAAGATATTACAGTTTTTAATGTCCCGTTGGTAGGATAGTCTCGACCGTAGATCATCCAGTTTGTTTTCCAGTGATTGGCCAATAGAACTGATGGTAGTTACTCACTCGCCCCCTTTGTCTCCATCTTTTCTTCACGCAAATGACAGGGATTCATTAAAGAAAAAATCTTTGTCCAGTTTGAGGTGGCTAATCGCTGGTCTGATGTCCAGAAGCTCTTTTCGGTTATAAGAGACGGTAGCAGCAACTTTATGTACAAAATAAGTTACAAACAATGCGAAAAACACAGTTGGTTAGGAGCCCGTAAAGTGGAGTCTTTGTTTGGACATGTAGCTAATTAGCTAAACAATTAACCTAATGGTGCTTTCAAGACAAGTGTGAACTTGGAAAAATACAAGGTCAAATAATGACGTCATTGATCTTTAGGTCGGAAAGTCAGGGCTCTAGAAAGAGGCGTAGTTCCCGAGTTGGACGACCGTTCAAATCTATTTTTCCCCAGTCGTAGCTCATTTTTTCTGAATTCCCAGTTGTCTTGAACGCACTTCGAAATATCTGACTTCCAATTTCCCAGTTCCGAGTTCCCAGTTGTTTTAAAAGAGACATAGCAGACTAGTTAAAGCAAACCAACTAGTTAATATTTTAGCTAGCTAGCTAATATTAGGCTATAACTAGCAAATGCAAATGGGTTACTGAGATTTTAATAATATTACTACACAGATCATACATGTATGATGCTAGCTAGCTTACAGTACACTTTAACTTGCAATGAAAAACGATTTTCTGACAAAATTAGAAACGTATAATATCTCAAAATGTAGCTAGACTCTTACCCTTATACGTGGATGAACATCTTTCTTAGTTTGAAGATGTAAACTGGAGACAGGTGTTTTATACAACAGCCTTCTGGGTTCTCTTTTCGACTTCCTCCTCATATTTGCAATCAAATGCCAGAATTGTTTCCATCTCCTTAGCTATCATACTTTGCTTCCGCCCGGGCATTCCACTGATTTCAAAACTCTTGTCAACTTCTTCCTATTGATCGCCGTTTCTCCCCCCCTCCATCACTGTCATCACAATGTCTGGTTAAATGAAAATGTTTTTACCTAAATTAGGGATATCCGCATTTGCTGATTCATTTTCAGAGTCAGAGTCACTTTCCTCCAGAAAGCAGTCCATCACAACATCTTCCCACTGATCTGTGTTGATATGATTAGCGCCTGTTAAATTCAGGTCAGCACTTTTGCAGTTCTTCATGATATCTTTCAACAACAAACAAAAAAATGTGCGTTAGAAAGGATTTTCCACAGCTCATGCTATAGACAGAATAATGTTACCAGACCAATCCAAACTCATCTCTCAGCATGTCCAGCCCATCCATTATCTCAGCCAATCATGGCTAGCGGAAGGTTCCTGTCTTTTTCCGTGGCTAAACCAACTACGTAGGCTCGTTAATTTAACGATTGTATTCATATTTACAGATGGCATACACATTTGTTATTAAGACACATTAATGTTCACATGTTCCTCGAGGCATTTCTACGTATTTTGATTAAAAAAAAAAATGTTTTCGTTCAAATGCCTCTCCTGTGAGGTAGTGATGTGCAACATACACATGGTTTCCTGAAACAAGTCACAAATCTGCAATCTGCATCCGTAGTCTGATATTCTCCAGAATGACAAGTTATCCCTTTATTTGAGACATTTCAACTGATCAGATATATATATTTTTTTATCTTTCAGTGGCACATCACTTAAATAGTTTGGAGGATTTTCTCCTTTTAGTTTCCTACATTTTGTCCCAGATAGTGAAAATAGTTTTATCGTTCTTAAAATTCTCCTTGTTTAAATGAAGTTGTGGCCATTGTGTTTTTCCTGCTTCTAAAGACGATAGTCTACCAAAGGCTCAGACTACTGAACCCCCCCCCCCACACACACACACACACACACACACACAAAAACATACACACACTTTTCTCTCTCACTGAAATGTAGGATAAAAAATAAAAAGTCTGTGTTTGAAGCAATGAACGGGGGGAAAAGGGGTTTTGTGAGGCTGGGCTCCCCATCTGCAGCTCACTTTGTAAAGCTTTGGCATCACAGTGACGCTAAACAGTACCCTATCCCCTATGTGCCCTGTCAATAGAAGTGCACTATGCAAGGAGTAGGGTTCCATTTGGGACGTGTCGCTGGCCACCTAAAAACATCTCACTGTTCTGCCTCCACCTCAACACCACAACCAACTGAGCAACAGGTCTGAATGCTGGGAACAATACTCATGAAACATGAAGAGACAGAGAGACACACAGCGAGAGACAGAGAGAGACAGAGGGAGACAGAGGGAGACAGAGAGACACACAGAGAGAGACAGAGAGACACACAGAGAGAGACAGAGAGAGACAGAGAGAGACAGAGAGAGACTGAGGGAGACATTGAGAGACAGAGAGAGACAGAGAGAGACAGAGAGAGACAGAGAGACACACAGAGACACACAGAGACACACAGAGGGAGACAGAGGGAGACAGAGAGACAGAGGGAGACAGAGGGAGACAGAGAGAGACAGAGGGAGACAGAGAGAGACAGAGAGACACAGAGAGAGAGACAGAGGGAGACAGAGGGAGACAGAGAGAGACAGAGAGACACACAGAGGGAGACAGCAAGAAAGAGAGTGTGTGTGTGTGTGTGTGTCTCTCAGTCTCTATAGAAAGAGGCATCTGTGGTACAGGGTGGATATATTGCCTGGTCCTCATATCGCTCTGGGTGCTTCAATTTACTGCTGCTAATGATAACATTAAGGCAGAGAGACAGAGAGGGACCTGGGCCTGCCAGACTCAGTATGTGTGTGTGTCTCTCTCTCTCTCTCTCTCTCTCTCTCTCTCTCTCTCTCTCTCTCTGTGTCCCATCCATCCCGACAGTGTAATTATGTAAAGGGTGTCTTTTGTGATTCCCACATACATAACTTCCCAGATTACGTTGTCATCCTTTAAATAATCAGCAGGGGGGATTTGTGTCATCTACCTGGCTGGGAGAGATTAATCTTACAGGCTGCTACTGCTGTCTCTCCTCTACCCTCCCCTCTCACTTCTACTCCTCTCTCTTCTACTCCTCTCCTCTCTCTTCATCTCCTCTCCTCTCTCTTCTACTCCTCTCCTCTCTCTTCATCTCCTCTCTCTTCCTCTCCTCTCTCTTCCTCTTCCTCTTCCTCTCCTCTCCTCTCTTTTCCTCTCCTCTCTCCTTCTAGTCTCTCTCTTCCTCTTCCTCTCCTCTTCCTCTCCTCTCTCTTCCTCTCCTCTTCCTCTCTCTTCCTCTCCTCTCCTCTTCTCTCCTCTCTCTTCCTCCCCTCTCCTCTCCCCTCTTCTTCTCTGCTCTCCACTCTTCTCTCTTCTTTGCTTTCTGCTCAGTCTTCTCCCCTCTTCCCTCTCCTCTACCCATGTCCTGTACCCTATACCCCTCTCCCAACCCTCAGGCCTAAAGTGAAATTTCCAATGGCTCAGTGTCCCCCAACATCCCACACTTCAACCCAGCCACCACTCCTCTGTATATAGAAACTGTGGCTGTGGCCAGACAGTTACACTCTGTAACTAGTTTAATGTCCAATCCTCTCTCCACTGTGGAGGTGAAGGGAGGAAAGAGAGAGAGAGAGAGAGAGAGAGAGAGAGAGAGAGAGAGAGAGAGAGAGAGAGAGAGAGAGAGAGAGAGAGAGAGAGAGAGGTGTGTTTCTGGTAATAGGGTTAATTAATGGTAATAAGAGTTGAAAGATAAAATCTTTGGTTGATGAATGATGTGTTTTGCTTGTGTGTGTGTGTGTGTGTGTGTGTGTGTGTGTGTGATGAACGACTTGTGTTAGGAGTGTTAATCACACTGCTGTACTCTCTACATCAGGGTTTCCCCTAGCACCACATAGTTAATTCAAAGAACCAACTCATCATCAAGCTTTAATCAATTCAATTAGCTGTGTAGTGATAGGGTAACAAAACAAAACGTGTACCCAATGGGGGGGCCAGGACCAAGTTTGGGAAACCCCCCCTTTACATGATAACACTGGTCTGTTCCTAGACCCAAACCACCTGTGTCACGGCGGTTACCTCTGGAGTTGTACTGTCTGAACGGTAAGAGTGAGACTGCATCTGAATTGGCACCCTATTCCCTATATAGCGCACTACTTTTAACCAGGGCTGGCACCCTATTCCCTATATAGTGCACTACTTTTAACCAGGGCTGGCACCCTATTCCCTATATAGCGCACTACTTTTAACCAGGGCTGGCACCCTATTCCCTATATAGCGCACTACTTTTAATCAGGGCTGGCACCCTATTCCTTATAGTGCACTACTTTTGACCAGGGCCTACATAGGGGGAACTGGTCAAAAAGGGGTGAACTTTATTGGCTGCCGTTAAGGATTCCCATTCCAGACTGAATCAGCCAGCCAGCTGTGTGGAGACGAGGTAGAGGAATACATTGTGTGTGCTAAGCTAGCCTAAGCAGGTGCAGTAGCCAGCTGACGAAGGTAGTACCACTTGTACTGCTGTCATACGCATGGCAAATGAACCACAGAGAAGAAGTTCTGAGTTTGTAAGCAAGTTTTCTTTCGGTCACTCTACTTATTCATTGTCTTCTCCTTTGTTTTATCTGACTAATGTTGTGTACAGGAAGCAGGTCGTTATTCCTGTTAATTCAGCGCACGGGGATGTTTGTCTACAGGGTGTGATATTTATTGTTTTGTTTTATTGTGGAGATTTGTGTGGTTGGTGGGGGGGGATTAGCTGATAAGGATGACCCAGGATGTCTACAGTATAATGAGTAAACTGTCAGCTCTCAAGGTAAAGTCTAGGTTGATGTCTTATGTCTGAACTGGATTTGTATCCATGTATAAAATAATTATATTCTATCACAGAGGGTTAATTAACAGCATATCTCACTCGTTATCTGTCTTCTACATAGACACTCTTTATGTTTCTATAAAGCTAAGCTACAGTGAGGTGTCTACCATTAGGCTGGTCTAGCCTGGTCTAGGGGAGATGTGCTGGTGTCTACCATTAGGCTGGTCTAGCCTGGTCTAGGGGAGATGTGCTGGTGTCTACCATTAGGCTGGTCTAGGAGAGATGTGCTGGTGTCTACCATTAGGCTGGTCTAGGGGAGATGTGCTGGTGTCTACCATTAGGCTGGTCTAGGAGAGATGTGCTGGTGTCTACCATTAGCCTGGTCTAGGGGAGATGTGCTGGTGTCTACCATTAGGCTGGTCTAGGGGAGATGTGCTGGTGTCTACCATTAGGCTGGTCTAGCCTGGTCTAGGGGAGATGTGCTGGTGTCTACCATTAGGCTGGTCTAGCCTGGTCTAGGGAGATGTGCTGGTGTCTACCATTAGGCTGGTCTAGCCTGGTCTAGGGGAGATGTGCTGGTGTCTACCATTAGGCTGGTCTAGCCTGGTCTAGGGGAGATGTGCTAGTGTCTACCATTAGGCTGGTCTAGCCTGGTCTAGGGGAGATGTGCTGGTGTCTACCATTAGGCTGGTCTAGCCTGGTCTAGGGGAGATGTGCTAGTGTCTACCATTAGGCTGGTCTAGGGGAGATGTGCTGGTGTCTACCATTAGGCTGGTCTAGCCTGGTCTAGGGGAGATGTGCTGGTGTCTACCATTAGGCTGGTCTAGCCTGGTCTAGGGGAGATGTGCTAGTGTCTACCATTAGGCTGGTCTAGGGGAGATGTGCTGGTGTCTACCATTAGGCTGGTCTAGCCTGGTCTAGGGGAGATGTGCTGGTGTCTACCATTAGGCTGGTCTAGCCTGGTCTAGGGGAGATGTGCTGGTGTCTACCATTAGGCTGGTCTAGCCTGGTCTAGGGGAGATGTGCTAGTGTCTACCATTAGGCTGGTCTAGGGGAGATGTGCTGGTGTCTACCATTAGGCTGGTCTAGCCTGGTCTAGGGGAGATGTGCTGGTGTCTACCATTAGGCTGGTCTAGCCTGGTCTAGGGGAGATGTGCTGGTGTCTACCATTAGGCTGGTCTAGCCTGGTCTAGGGGAGATGTGCTGGTGTCTACCATTAGGCTGGTCTAGCCTGGACTAGGGGAGATGTGCTAGTGTCTACCATTAGGCTGGTCTAGGGGAGATGTGCTGGTGTCTACCATTAGGCTGGTCTAGCCTGGTCTAGGGGAGATGTGCTGGTGTCTACCATTAGGCTGGTCTAGCCTGGTCTAGGGGAGATGTGCTGGTGTCTACCATTAGGCTGGTCTAGGAGAGATATGCTGGTGTCTACCATTAGGCTGGTCTAGCCTGGTCTAGGGGAGATGTACTAGTGTCTACCATTAGGCTGGTCTAGCCTGGTCTAGGGGAGATGTGCTGGTGTCTACCATTAGGCTGGTCTAGGAGAGATATGCTGGTGTCTACCATTAGGCTGGTCTAGCCTGGTCTAGGGGAGATGTGCTAGTGTCTACCATTAGGCTGGTCTAGGGGAGATGTGCTGGTGTCTACCATTAGGCTGGTCTAGCCTGGTCTAGGGAGATGTACTAGTGTCTACCATTAGGCTGGTCTAGCCTGGTCTAGGGGAGATGTGCTGGTGTCTACCATTAGGCTGGTCTAGGAGAGATATGCTGGTGTCTACCATTAGGCTGGTCTAGCCTGGTCTAGGGGAGATGTGCTTGTGTCTACCATTAGGCTGGTCTAGCCTGGTCTAGGGGAGATGTGCTGGTGTCTACCATTAGGCTGGTCTAGCCTGGCCTAGGGGAGATGTCCTAGTGTCTACCATTAGGCTGGTCTAGCCTGGTCTAGGGGAGATGTGCTGGTGTCTACCATTAGGCTGGTCTAGGGGAGATGTACTGGTGTCTACCGTTAGGCTGGTCTAGCCTGGTCTAGGGGAGATGTGCTGGTGTCTACCATTAGGCTGGTCTAGGGGAGATGTGCTGGTGTCTACCGTTAGGCTGGTCTAGCCTGGTCTAGGGGAGATGTGCTGGTGTCTACCATTAGGCTGGTCATGAAGGGAGGGGGGAGTGGCCTAGAGGCCCATCATGATGGGAGGGGGGAGTGGCCTAGAGGCCCATCATGATGGGAGGGGGGAGTGGCCTAGAGGCCCGTCATGAAGGGAGGGGGGAGTGGCCTAGAGGCCCGTCATGAAGGGAGGGGGGAGTGGCCTAGAGGCCCGTCATGAAGGGAGGGGGGAGTGGCCTAGAGGCCCATCATGATGGGAGGGGGGAGTGGCCTAGAGGCCCACCAATGCCAATGCCACCCTTCTCATTCCTCTCTTTTCTCTCAACCCCCTCCCCTCTTCCCTCCACAGTATTTTCCTCTCCCCCTCTCCTCCCCCCGTACATCACCTCCATCTAACCTATTTAACAGGTGTTAGCAGTACGGCCACTCCCCTCCTGCGTTAGGGGTCAGGGTTTGATGGTCGAGGTCTCCTCTCTCCTCTGTCCATCTCAAACCCCCCCCCCCCACTGTCCCCTGGAGCTCCATGTCCACCTCCATGATCAGGGGCACACTCCGTCACTGCTCTCCCCGCCAAACTCCGTCCGCCTCCGGGGGGCAGTGCCAAGGTCGTGCCCTGGCGCTCCGCTGGCAGTGCCCAGACTACACAAGTAGGGCTGAGGGGGAGTGGCGGGGTAGAGAGGAGGAGAGGAAGGGGAGCGGAGGGTAGAGAGGAGGCACGGTAGGGGGCCACTTCCATCAACTAATGGGTTGCGTCCCAAATGTCATCCTATTTCCTCCGTAGTGCACTTCTTTCCTCCCAGGTCTGTTGTAAAAGTAGTGCTCTATAAAGGGAATAGGGTGCCATTTGGGACATTGGCCCTGAACTCACCTCTGTGAGCTGTGCTGAGCAGGGGCCTGGCACGGTTCTTCAGGGGTCCTACAGCTGCTTTGATCTCACTTTGCCCCCCAGAGAGAGAGGGTCAACCAGGACTGGCCTCTAGTCATCATACTATCAGGCAGAGAGAGAAGTTACCAAGCCTCTAGTCATCATACTATCAGACAGAGGACAACCAGCCTCTAGTCATCATACTATCAGACAGAGGTCAACCAGCCTCTAGTCATCATACTATCAGACAGAGAGAGAAGTTACCAAGCCTCTAGTCATCATGCTATTAGACAGAGGTCAACCAGCCTCTAGTCATCATACTATCAGACAGAGAGAGAAGTTACCAAGCCTCTAGTCATCATGCTATTAGACAGAGGTCAACCAGCCTCTAGTCATCATACTATTAGACAGGTCAACTAGCCTCTAGTCATCATACTATTAGACAGAGGTCAACCAGCCTCTAGTCATCATGCTATTAGACAGAGAGAGAGGTCAACTAACCTCTAGTCATCATACTATTAGACAGAGGTCAACCAGCCTCTAGTTATCATACTATTAGACAGAGAGAGGTCAACTTGCCTCTAGTCATCATACTATTAGACAGAGGTCAACCAGCCTCTAGTTATCATACTATTAGACAGAGGTCAACTAGCCTCTAGTCATCATACTATTAGACAGAGGTCAACTAGCCTCTAGTCATCATACTATTAGACAGAGAGAGAGGTCAACTAGCCTCTAGTCATCATACTATTAGACAGAGAGAGAGGTCAACTAGCCTCTAGTCATCATACTATCAGACAGAGAGAGAGGTCAACTAGCCTCTAGTCATCATACTATTAGACAGACGTCAACCAGCCTCTAGTCATCATACTATCAGACAGAGAGAGAGGTCAACTAGCCTCTAGTCATCATACTATTAGACAGAGGTCAACTAGCCTTTAGTCATCATGCTATTAGACAGACGTCAACCAGCCTCTAGTCATCATACTATCAGACAGAGAGAGAGGTCAACTAGCCTCTAGTCATCATACTATTAGACAGAGGTCAACCAGCCTCTAGTTATCATACTATTAGACAGAGAGAGGTCAACTAGCCTCTAGTCATCATACTATTAGACAGAGGTCAACCAGCCTCTAGTTATCATACTATTAGACAGAGGTCAACTAGCCTCTAGTCATCATACTATTAGACAGAGGTCAACTAGCCTCTAGTCATCATACTATTAGACAGAGAGAGAGGTCAACTAGCCTCTAGTCATCATACTATTAGACAGAGAGAGAGGTCAACTAGCCTCTAGTCATCATACTATCAGACAGAGAGAGAGGTCAACTAGCCTCTAGTCATCATACTATTAGACAGACGTCAACCAGCCTCTAGTCATCATACTATCAGACAGAGAGAGAGGTCAACTAGCCTCTAGTCATCATACTATTAGACAGAGGTCAACTAGCCTTTAGTCATCATGCTATTAGACAGACGTCAACCAGCCTCTAGTCATCATACTATCAGACAGAGAGAGAGGTCAACTAGCCTTTAGTCATCATGCTATTAGACAGAGGTCAACCAGCCTCTAGTTATCATACTATTAGACAGAGGTCAACTAGCCTCTAGTCATCATGCTATTAGACAGAGGTCAACTAGCCTCTAGTCAACATACTATTAGACAGAGAGAGAGGTCAACTAACCTCTAGTCATCATAATATTAGACAGAGGTCAACCAGCCTCTAGTCATCATGCTATTAGACAGATAGAGAGGTCAACTAGCCTCTAGTCATCATGCTATTAGACAGAGGTCAACTAGCCTCTAGTCATCATGCTATTAGACAGAGGTCAACTAGCCTCTAGTCATCATACTATTAGACAGAGGTCAACCAGCCTCTAGTTATCATACTATTAGACAGAGGTCAACTAGCCTCTAGTCATCATACTATTAGACAGAGGTCAACTAGCCTCTAGTCATCATACTAGCAGACAGAGAGAGAGGTGAACTAGCCTCTAGTCATCATACTATTAGACAGAGGTCAACTAGCCTCTAGTCATCATACTATTAGACAGAGAGAGAGGACAACCAGCCTCTAGTCATCATGCTATTAGACAGAGAGAGAGGACAACCAGCCTCTAGTCATCAGGCTATTAGACAGATAGAGAGGTCAACTAGCCTCTAGTCATCATGCTATTAGACAGAGGTCAACTAGCCTCTAGTCATCATACTATTAGACAGAGGTCAACTAGCCTCTAGTCATCATGCTATTAGACAGAGAGAGAGGACAACCAGCCTCTAGTCATCATGCTATTAGACAGAGAGAGAGGACAACCAGCCTCTAGTCATCAGGCTATTAGACAGAGAGAGAGGACAACCAGCCTCTAGTCATCATACTATTAGACAGAGAGAGAGATTTCAGCCTGGACCAGCTTCTATTTATCTCATTCGAGGTATGCAAAATATACATAATCTGTGTTTTGTGGAAAACTTTGAATGAGATTTTCCACGTGGCCAGGAAATGGTTAGAAATGGTTGGAAATTGTTGGAAATTGTTGGAAATTGTTGGAAATGGTTGGAAATAGTTTGTGAAAAAAGGTACTATGCACAATATTTGGTTTCATGCCTCTTGTTATATTTTTAAAGACTAAGATAGTGGTCTTTGTCCTGTTTGTGTAGAGTTTTAACAAGTGGCTTTAGTTTAGTGTGTATCTGCATGCACTGTGTCCTCCATTTTAGCATTGTCATCATTATCATCATTATCATAATTATTATCATCATTATTATCATTATCGTCATTATCATCATTTTTATCATCATCATCATTATCATCATTATTGTTACTGTCATCATTATCATCGTTATCATTACTGTCATCATTATCATCACTATCGTCATTATCGCCATTGCCATCATTATCATCATTATCATCATTGTTATCATTAGCATCATTATCGTCATTATCACCATTATTATTGTTGTCATCATTATTATCATTATCATCATTTGTTATCATTCTCATCATTCTCCTCATGTCCATCATTAGCATCATTATCGTCATTATCATTGTTATCGTCGTTATCATCGTTATCATCATTACCATCATTATTATCATTATCGTTATTGTCATCGTTTTTGTCGTTATCATCATTGTCATCATTACCATCATTATCATCATTGTCATATTTATCATCATTATTATCATCATTATCATCATTGTCATATTTATCATCATTATTATCATCATTATCATCATTGTCATCATTATCATCATTGCCATCATTGCCATCATTATCATCATTGTCATATTTATCATC
>CM059815.1:42495132-42562632 GCA_030435695.1 Brachymystax lenok tsinlingensis
CAGAACATGGACAAATCCCCACTATGGCGGGTATGAGAGAAGTTTAATTCCATAGAAATGAAAGATTAGAGAAGTAAAGTGCTGTGTTTTTCAGAACCTTTTTCTCCCGTGTTTAACAGTCCAGTGTAATCCTTGAAAGGACAGCACCGGGGTTGCAGCGTTAATGGCAATGTTTTTATCAAAGTTTCATGAAAGCACATTTCCTGTTGATGTGGAGATCAGAGACCAGAGTGCTTGTCATTCCATGCAGACATTTTTTTTTTTTCATGCTATTTTGGTAATGTGTTCTATATAAGTAGTATATGAGGCCTTTTTCTAAGGCCTATTTATAAGATATATCTATAAGGCCTATTTATAAGATATATCTATAAGGCCTATTTCTAAGATATATCTATAAGGCCTATTTCTAAGGCCTATTTCTAAGATATATCTATAAGGCCTATTTATAAGATATATCTATAAGGCCTATTTATGAGGTATATCTATAAGGCCTATCTAAAATGCTTATTTATAAGATATATCTATAAGGCCTATTAATAAGGCCTATTTATATGATGTATTTATAAGGCCTATTTATAAGATATATCTATAAGGCCTATTTATAAGGCCTATTTGTAAGATATATCTATAAGACCTGACTACAAGATATATCTATGAGGCCTATTTATAAGCCTATTTATTAGATATAGCTATAAGGCCTATTTATAAGATATATCTATGAGGCCTATTTATGAGATATATCTATAAGGGCTATTTATAAGGCCTATTTATGAGACCTATCTATAAGGCCTATTTATAAGGCCTATTTATGAGATATATCTATAAGGCCTATTTATAAGGCCTATTTATGAGATATATCTATAAGGCCTATTTATGAGATATATCTATAAGGCCTATCTATAAGGCCTATTTATGAGACCTATCTATAAGGCCTATATATAAGGCCTATTTATGAGATATATCTATAAGGCCTATCTTTAAGGCCTATTTATGAGATATATCTATAAGGCCTATATATAATAATTATGAAGACAAGAATTACCTCTATAATTTTGATAGCTGTTGAGATAGCTATTAAATGTGGAATATATTGTTAGTGTGTGAAATATATAAGTAATATTGTGAGAGGAGTAGAGATGCCGTCACCCCTTGGCCTGTGGTGCAGGAGGAGTGCTGATCTGTTCCCCTTGGGACTGAACGGCTAGGGACAGGCCGTGTGTGTGTGTGTGATTGATTGTGTGATTGATTGTGTGTGTGTTTTGTTAATCCTAGCTGGCCCAGATATGAGCAGGCCCAACATAGCTCCTCTCTCTCTCTCTCTCTCTCTCTCTCTCTCTCTCTCTCTCTCTCTCTCTCTCTCTCTCTCTCTCTCTCTCTCTCTGTCTCCGTCAGCCTGTCTGTCTGTCTGTCTCTGTGTATGTCTGTCTGTCCCCCTTTCTGCTGCTCTGTCTGCCTGTCTGCCTGTCTGCCTGTCTGTTTGCCTGCCTGTCTCTATGTACTGTGTGCTGGGCTAGTCTGGACTGTGTGTACTTGTGTCTGTCTGTCTTTCTGGGCTGGGTACTAGCTAGGCGTAGCATGTCTGTCTGTCTGTCTGTCTGGGCATAGCATGTCTCTTTGTCTGTCTGTCTGTCTGTCTGGGCATTGCATGGCTTTCTGCGCTGGTCCGTGTTGCTCTATATTCCGCGGCACTGCGTTTGGCACAGACATCCCCAAACTCTCTGTCTATGACGGCTGCCTGCTCCCTGCCTGGCACAAAGCACACAGCGATGCCAGGCAGAGAAAGGCAGGCTTCTCCTCCAAACCAAACCTGGTCGCAGGCTTCTCCTCCAAACCAAACCTGGTCGCAGGTGTGTGTGTGTGTGTGTGTAAGTATGTGTGTCAGACCCAGTGTTGTTTTGTACAGCCCTGCGCTCCAATGGAAGGCCAAGTTAAATGCTGTTAGTATTACCACAACAAACTGTCGTTGTCCTCACACACGGTGGATGTTCTGCTGACTGATGCCTGATATCTGTGCTAAATGACACAGGAGGTAACACAGCATGTGGAGCTGACTGGACTAACAAACATAGTTGCAGAATGTTGTATAAAATTATTCTGAGCATTATCAGAAAAAAATACCCCCAAAATAGTTTTATATTTTAATTATACAAGTAGCTATTTTTATATTTTCCAAATTATTTAGTGAAGTGTTTAATGCGAAGATAAACACAATATATAATATTTTGCTGTCAGTATTTATTTGTTCGTAAGAACACTCAAAGTCCCTTTAATAAGTTACACAAATATTTGACCTAAAATCATTCTATCCAAACTATCGTCCACACCTTCGAGAAATCTCCACACCTCCTGGAGAAATCTCCACACCTCCTGGAGAAATCTCCACACCTCCTGGAGAACGGCAGAGCGGAAAAACCCGCCGGAGGAACAAAAGATCAGTTTATGGTGGGTTGAAATGCAGTTGTCTTTGGAAGAGCTCTGGTAGGGCTTCTGGAATACAGATTTTCCAGGCACCGTGATGTGAAATGTTGGCAGGAGACTGAGAGCTCCCTGGCCCCTGGGCTTTGCCACTGTGTGTCTGAGTGTCTGTGTGTCTGTGTGTCTGTGTGTGTCTGTGTGTGTCTGTGTGTGTCGCAGAGGCGTCATTCTCATAGGGGGCATAAGGGCACGTGCCCCTCTCAGATTTTGTTGTTGGTGTCGTTAAATTAATGACTAAACTTAATTTTTAAGCCCACATTTTATCATAATTATTATAAAAAGATCAGCTGTATTTTTTGCAGAGGGTGCACACTGACTGGACCAGGCAAAAACAACCCCCACCCCTCTCTCTATTGGTAAGTGGTTCCTTCCAAGACCACGGACCAAATACATGCTAGACAGGACGCTAGATATTCTAGTGTGTGCAGACAGTAATTGTCAGTCGAGGAGGAGAGAGAGAGTGTAGAGGTGACACACAGCGTTAGATTTGATTTTACCAATGTTATGAAGTTGGTTTTTAGCTGGTCAGTTAGATAAGGCTCTCAACTTCATAAAATAGCTACCAAGCCATTTCAGGTTATCTGTAATGAGGTCCGTGATGCCCGGAAGGTAGAGTCAGGCGCAGGACAACAAAATGAGTGTTAAAATAAACACTCGAAACACGGAAACCAAATACAGCAAAACAATCACGCACAAAAAAAAACATGGGGGGGTGAACAGAGGGTGAAATAAGGAACATGTAATCATGGGAATGTAAACCAGGTGTGTGAAAAGGGAAGACAAAACCAACAGAAAACGAAAGATGGATCGGTAGACCGGCTAGAAGGCCGGTGACGTCGACCGCCGAACGCCCGCCCGAACAATGAGAGGGACCAACTTCGTCCCGAAGTCGTGACATTATCAATATAGTTAGAGTAGCTTGTCTTAACTGGCGTTCCTGCTGGCATGGTCAGTTGACTTTAGAAAAGCAGGCAATTTTTAAAAGTTTAAATGTAATTTATATGATATTTGTGTATTAATTATGATGCCGTGATATGTGCCTGTATTGATGGTGATGTGGTATGATTCCATGCAATGTGTGGTAATGTGGAGGTAATATCCTGGACATGTCAGTGCAGTAGATTGATTTAGTGTGATTTGAAACAGTCAGAATGACACCCTCATAAAAATGACAATTTGAACAGGTAAAGAGGGATTCTTAGATAACCTATAAAGAAAAATATACATGTTTTTAAATTATTATTATTTTTTTTACATACAATTAGGCATTTTGATAATTAACAGCTGTAGATTGCAGGAAAAAGCTGTTTCAGTTAAATTCTCCAACTTCACTCCCTCCCCACACCTAACCTCCAACCTCACGTGATTCGTGCCCCTCGAAAATAATGGGTGCATGACGCCCTTATGTATGTGTGTGTGTGGCTGCTTCCCTGCTACCCCTTCTGCAGAATGGCATGGCATGGCAGCGCCCGCTCCCTTTGTTATGCACCCCAGCGTCGTACACTAGAAGGAGATACGTTGATAGGTGTGGCTTGTGTAGCCACGATATCTGGCGTGCCACAGTATTTGTTGTCCCCCCGGTACCCAGGGTGTGCTGATGTGGTCCTGGGGCTGAGTGCTACCCTGGCCCTGGGGCTGAGTGTTACCCTGGCACTGGGGCTGAGTGCTACCCTAGCTCTGGGGCTGAGTGCTACCCTAGCTCTGGGGCTGAATGTTACCCTGGCCCTGGGGCTGAGTGTTACCCTGGCTCTGGGGCTGAGTGTTACCCTGGCCCTGGGGCTGAGTGTTACCCTGGCTCTGGGGCTGAGTGTTACCCTGGCCCTGGGGCTGAGTGCTACCCTGGCCCTGGGGCTGAGTGTTACCCTGGCTCTGAGTGTTACCCTGGCCCTGAGTGTTACCCTGGCCCTGAGTGTTACCCTGGCCCTGAGTGCTACCCTGGCCCTGGGGCTGAGTGTTACCCTGGCTCTGAGTGTTACCCTGGCCCTGAGTGTTACCCTGGCCCTGAGTTTTACCCTGGCCCTGAGTGTTACCCTGGGGCTAAGTGCTACCCTGGCCCTGGGGCTGAGTGTTACCCTGGCCCTGGGGCTGAGTGTTACCCTGGCTCTGGCTGAGGCTCCCTCTGTGTGGACCAGGATCCCCCCTCTGACCTGGTGGTTGGGTTAGGTTGGTCCTGGTCCTGGTCCAGGGTTTTGGGTTAGGCCTAGCCCCCATTCAGTACCCTCCCTGGCCCCCCTTTAGACCCCTCTGAGCCACCGTGCCAGGCTTGGTCCTCACCCCCACCCTGGCCCCTCTGGCCTGGCTCCAGGGCTACTTCTTCTAATAGAGAGTCTTTGAAGAGTCGTTACGAATAACGACGCATTTGCATGCCGTGCCGCTCGCTACCTCTGCCAACTTTCTGTCTTAATCCAAGTGGATGGGGTAAGGGTAGTGGGGGAGAGGAGGGGTGGGAGAGAGGGGCAGAGGGTTAGAACTCAGCTTGGAGTCCACATGTACACACACACACACACGCTCAACTCAGAGTAGTGAGGAGCTCTTACAATTGAGGTTTTAAACCTCTTCAAACAGAGGGGGAATCCCTCAAGACAACAACAGTTTTGTATGGATGCAAAAAACGTAATTAATATTCCCCTTAAGGATAAATACTTTTAGAAAATCGGTCTGGCTTCCCCCCCATCTCTTTGTCTGACTGAAATATTTTGCTGGCAAGATACAGGGCTGTAATGAATGTTGTTCTCTGAAGGTGTATCCTAACGTCTAATTAACTCTACTGTAGCTTACTGTAATACACTCTACTGTAGCTTACTGTAATACACAGGACAGTAATAAACTATACTGTAGCTTACTGTAATACGCTGGACAGTAATACACTCTACTGTAGCTTACTGTAATACACAGGACAGTAATAAACTATACTGTAGCTTACTGTAATACGCTGGACAGTAATACACTCTACTGTAGCTTACTGTAATACACTGGACAGTAATACACTATACTGTAGCTTACTGTAATACACTCTACTGTAGCTTACTGTAATACACTCTACTGTAGCTTACTGTAATACACAGGACAGTAATAAACTATACTGTAGCTTACTGTAATACGCTGGACAGTTATACACTCTACTGTAGCTTACTGTAATACACTGGACAGTAATACACTCTACTGTAGCTTACTGTAATACACTCTACTGTAGCTTACTGTAATACACTCTACTGTAGCTTACTGTAATACACAGGACAGTAATAAACTATACTGTAGCTTACTGTAATACACAGGACAGTAATACACTCTACTGTAGCTTACTGTAATACACTGGACAGTAATACACTCTACTGTAGCTTACTGTAATACACTCTACTGTAGCTTACTGTAATACACTCTACTGTAGCTTACTGTAATACACAGGACAGTAATAAACTATACTGTAGCTTACTGTAATACACAGGACAATAATAAACTATACTGTAGCTTACTGTAATACACTGGACAGTAATACACTCTACTTTAGCTTATTGTAATACACAGGACAGTAATAAACTATACTGTAGCTTACTGTAATACACTGGACAGTAATACACTCTACTGTAGCTTACTGTAATACACTCTACTGTAGCTTACTGTAATACACTCTACTGTAGCTTACTGTAATACACAGGACAGTAATAAACTATACTGTAGCTTACTGTAATACACAGGACAGTAATACACTCTACTGTAGCTTACTGTAATACACTGGACAGTAATACACTCTACTGTAGCTTACTGTAATACACTCTACTGTAGCTTACTGTAATACACTCTACTGTAGCTTACTGTAATACACAGGACAGTAATACACTATACTGTAGCTTACTGTAATACACAGGACAGTAAAAAACTATACTGTAGCTTACTGTAATACACTGGACAGTAATACACTCTACTGTAGCTTATTGTAATACACATGACAGTAATAAACTATACTGTAGCTTACTGTAATACACTGGACAGTAATACACTCTACTGTAGCTTACTGTAATACACAGGACAGTAATAAACTATACTGTAGCTTACTGTAATACACTGGACAGTAATACACTCTACTGTAGCTTATTGTAATACACAGGACAGTAATACACTCTACTGTAGCTTACTGTAATACACTGGACAGTAATACACTCTACTGTAGCTTATTGTAATACACAGGACAGTAATAAACTATACTGTAGCTTACTGTAATACACTGGACAGTAATACACTCTACTGTAGCTTACTGTAATACACAGGACAGTAATAAACTATACTGTAGCTTACTGTAATACACTGGACAGTAATACACTCTACTGTAGCTTACTGTAATACACTGGACAGTAATAAACTATACTGTAGCTTACTGTAATACACTGGACAGTAATACTCTCTACTGTAGCTTACTGTAATACACTGGACAGTAATACACTCTACTGTAGCTTACTGTAATACACTGGACAATAATAAACTATATTGTAGCTTACTGTAATACACTGGACAGTAATACACTCTACTGTAGCTTACTGTAATACACTGGACAGTAATGCTCTCTACTGTAGCTTACTGTAATACACTGGACAGTAATACTCTCTACTGCAGCTTACTGTAATACACTTGGCAGTAATACACTCTACTGCAGCTTACTGTTATACACTGGACAGTAATACACTCTACTGTAGCTTACTGTAATACACTGGACAATAATGCACTCTACTGTAGCTTACTGTAATACACTGGACAGTAATACACTCTACTGTAGCTTACTGTAATACACTGGACACTAATACACTCTACTGTAGATTACTGTAATACACTGGACAGTAAAACACTCTACTGTAGCTTACTGTAATACGCTGGACAGTAAAACACTCAACTTCACGGAGTGAGTGTCTGTGCGTACATCAGAATGTGTGTGTGTGTGTGTTTGTGTGTGTGCTAAGCCCTCTTTGTGATTGTGTCTAAACTGAACGAGTTGGTGTTTTATGAACAGATGTTTCCTCTGTCAGACGGCGTAAAGCTTTTAGATAACAGGATCTCTCACCCTGTGTGTGTGTGTGTCATTACATGACTCACAGACAGAGAGTTTTCCGGGTTATGGCTAGATGGTGTAAATCATAAAAATCTTCATATTTGAGTCATTTCGTGGATGTTAATTATCCTAACCTGCTATGTTAATTATCATAACCTGCTACGTTAGTTATCCTGACCTGCTACGTTAATTATCCTAACCTGCTATGTTAATTATCATAACCTGCTACGTTAATTATCCTGACCTGCTACGTTAAGTATCATAACTTGCTACGTTAGTTATCCTGACCTGCTATGTTAATTATCCTAACCTGCTACGTTAAGTATCATTACCTGCTACGTTAATTATCCTAACTTGCTACGTTAAGTATCATTACCTGCTACGTTAATTATCCTAACTTGCTACTTTAATTATCCTGACCCGCTACGTTAATTATCCTAACCTGCTACGTTAAGTATCATTACCTGCTACGTTAATTATCCTAACCTGCTACATTAATTATCCTAACCTGCTACTTTAATTATCCTAACCTGCTACGTTAATTATCCTAACCTGCTACGTTAATTATCCTGACCTGCTACGTTAATTATCCTGACCTGCTATGTTATTTATCATGACCTGCTACGTTATTTATCCTGACCTGCTATGTTAATTATCCTAACCTGCTACGTTAATTATCCTGACCTGCTACGTTATTTATCATGACCTGCTACGTTAATTATCCTGACCTGCTACGTTATTTATCATGACCTGCTACGTTAATTATCATGACCTGCTACGTTAATTATCCTGACCTGCTACGTTAATTATCCTAACATGCTATGTTAATTATCCTGATCTGCTACGTTAATTATCCTAACCTTCTACGTTAATTATCCTAACCTGCTACGTTATTTATCATGACCTGCTACGTTAATTATCCTGACCTGCTACGTTATTTATCATGACCTGCTACGTTAATTATCCTGACCTGCTACGTTAATTATCCTGACCTGCTACGTTATTTATCATGACCTGCAACGTTAATTATCATGACCTGCTATGTTAATTATCCTAACATGCTATGTTAATTATCCTGACCTGCTACGTTATTTATCCTGACCTGCTACTTTAATTATCCTGACCTGCTACGTTATTTATCATGACCTGCTACGTTAATTATCATGACCTGCTATGTTAATTATCCTAACATGCTATGTTAATTATCCTGACCTGCTACATTAATTATCCTGACCTGCTACGTTATTTATCATGACCTGCTACGTTAATTATCCTGACCTGCTACGTTATTTATCTTTACCTGCTACGTTAATTATCCTGACCTGCTACGTTAATTATCCTGACCTGCTACGTTAATTATCCTAACATGCTATGTTAATTATCCTGACCTGCTACGTTAATTATCCTAACCTGCTTCGTTAATTATCCTAACCTGCTACGTTAATTATCCTGACCTGCTACGTTAATTATCCTGACCTGCTACGTTAATTATCCTAACATGCTATGTTAATTATCCTGACCTGCTACGTTAATTATCCTAACCTGCTACGTTAATTATCCTGACCTGCCTACGTTAATTATCCTGACCTGCTCGTTATTTATCATGACCTGCCTCGTTAATTATCCTGACCTGCTACGTTATTTATCATGACCTGCCTCGTTAATTATCCTGACCTGCTACGTTAATTATCCTGACCTGCTACATTATTTATCATGACCTGCTACGTTAATTATCATGACCTGCTATGTTAATTATCCTAACATGCTATGTTAATTATCCTGACCTGCTACGTTATTTATCCTGACCTGCTACGTTAATTATCCTGACCTGCTACGTTATTTATCATGACCTGCTATGTTAATTATCATGACCTGCTATGTTAATTATCCTAACATGCTATGTTAATTATCCCGACCTGCTACGTTATTTATCCTGACCTGCTACGTTAATTATCCTGACCTGCTACGTTATTTATCCTGACCTGCTACGTTAATTATCCTGACCTGCTACGTTATTTATCCTGACCTGCTACGTTAATTATCCTGACCTGCTACGTTATTTATCATGACCTGCTACGTTAATTATCCTGACCTGCTACGTTAATTATCCTGACCTGCTACGTTATTTATCATGACCTGCTACGTTATTTATCATGACCTGCTACGTTAATTATCCTGACCTGCTACGTTATTTATCATGACCTGCTACGTTAATTATCCTGACCTGCTACGTTAATTATCCTGACCTGCTACATTATTTATCATGACCTGCTACGTTAATTATCATGACCTGCTATGTTAATTATCCTAACATGCTATGTTAATTATCCTGACCTGCTACGTTATTTATCCTGACCTGCTACGTTAATTATCCTGACCTGCTACGTTATTTATCATGACCTGCTATGTTAATTATCATGACCTGCTATGTTAATTATCCTAACATGCTATGTTAATTATCCCGACCTGCTACGTTATTTATCCTGACCTGCTACGTTAATTATCCTGACCTGCTACGTTATTTATCCTGACCTGCTACGTTAATTATCCTGACCTGCTACGTTATTTATCCTGACCTGCTACGTTAATTATCCTGACCTGCCTACGTTATTTATCATGACCTGCCTACGTTAATTATCCTGACCTGCCTACGTTAATTATCCTGACCTGCTCGTTATTTATCATGACCTGCTACGTTAATTATCCTGACCTGCTACGTTATTTATCATGACCTGCTACGTTAATTATCCTGACCTGCTACATTAATTATCCTGACCTGCTACGTTATTTATCATGACCTGCTACGTTAATTATCCTGACCTGCTACGTTAATTATCCTGACCTGCTACGTTATTTATCATGACCTGCTACGTTAATTATCATGACCTGCTATGTTGATTATCCTAACATGCTATGTTAATTATCCTGACCTGCTACGTTATTTATCCTGACCTGCTACGTTAATTATCCTGACCTGCTACGTTATTTATCATGACCTGCCTCGTTAATTATCATGACCTGCTATGTTAATTATCCTAACATGCTATGTTAATTATCCTGACCTGCTCGTTATTTATCCTGACCTGCTCGTTAATTATCCTGACCTGCTACGTTATTTATCCTGACCTGCCTCGTTAATTATCCTGACCTGCTACGTTATTTATCCTGACCTGCCTCGTTAATTATCCTGACCTGCCTCGTTATTTATCATGACCTGCTACGTTAATTATCATGACCTGCTATGTTAATTATCCTAACATGCTATGTTAATTATCCTGACCTGCCTACGTTATTTATCCTGACCTGCTACGTTAATTATCCTGACCTGCTACGTTATTTATCATGATCTGCTACGTTAATTATCATGACCTGCTATGTTAATTATCCTAACATGCTATGTTAATTATCCTGACCTGCTACGTTATTTATCCTGACCTGCTACGTTAATTATCCTGACCTGCTACGTTATTTATCATGACCTGCTACGTTAATTATCATGACCTGCTATGTTAATTATCCTGACCTGCTACGTTATTTATCCTGACCTGCTACGTTAATTATCATGAATTGCTATGTTAATTATCCTAACATGCTATGTTAATTATCCTAACCTGCTACGCTAATTATCCTAACCTGCTACGCTAATTATCCTAACTTGCTACGCTAATTATCCTAACCTGCTACGCTAATTATCCTAACCTGCTGCGAAAAGTCATTTTTTTTCTTAGCTGTATACCATCTAGACCTGACCGTGTTGTTTTCTTCTCTCTTGTTTTCATGTTCCATTTATTTCATATTGGATCCACATGACTTATCTACTCATAATGGACTTCATTTGTTGTCATTTTGACTAGTTAGGTCCTACTCTGAGAGAAAATACATTTGTTTTATTTGTGACAACTGGTGTGTAAGGCTACCCGTTCTGTTGGGCACTGAATATAGTTTAATTTCCTTTACCCTCTGGGATAAAGATGGCGCCGAAGAACATGGCTGACGTTTAACGTTCTCTTAACCAATTGTACAATTTTTTTTTGCATTTTGTGTAACTTATTTTTTTTACTTTTTGTGTACATAATGTTGCTGCTACCGTCTCTTATGACAGAAAATAACTTCTGGACATCAGAAAAGCGATTACTGGAAGAAACTTTTTCCTTTAACGAGTCCAACGAGAAGGATATCCTGCTTTCACTGGAACAGGCCCAGATCCGTACATATCCCAACCAGGCAAAATCCGCATTGAGCTAAAGGCTAGAGCTGCCGCTTTCAAGGAGCGGGAGACTAATCCGGACGCTTATAAGAAATCCCGCTATGCCCTCAGACGAACCATCAAACAAGCAAAGCGTCAATACAGGATTAAGATTGAATCCTATTACACCGTCTCTGACACTCGTCGGATGTGGCAGGGCTTGAAAACTATTACAGACTACAAAGGGAAACCCAGACGCGAGCTGCCCAGTGACGCGAGCCTACCAGATGAGCTAAATGCCTTTTATGCTCGCTTCAAGGCAAGCAACACTGAAGCATGCATGAGAGCACCAGCTGTTCTGGATGACTGTGTGATAATGCTATCGGTAGCCGATGTGAACAAAACGTTTAAACAGGTCAACATTCACAAAGCTGCTGGGCCAGACGGATTACCAGGACGTGTACTCAAAGCATGTGCGGACCAACTTGCAAGTGTCTTCACTGACATTCTCAACCTCTTCCTGACCGAGTCTGTAATACCTACATGTTTCAAGCAGACCACCATAGTCCCAGTGTCCAAGGAAGCGAAGGTAACCTGCCTAAATGATTACCACCCCGTAGCACTCACGTCGGTAGCCATGAAGTGCTTTGAAAGGCTGGTCATGGCTCGCATAAACAGCATCCTCCCGGACACCCTAGAACCACTCCAATTCGCATACCGCCCCAACAGATCCACAGATGACGCAATCTCAATCGCACTCCACACTGCCCTTTCTCACCTGGACAAAATGAACACCTACGTGAGAATGCTGTTCATTGACTACAGCTCAGCTTTCAACACCATAGTGCCCACGAAGCTAAGGACTCTGGGACTAAACACCTCCCTCTGCAACTGGATCCTGGACTTCCTGACGGGCCGCCCCCAGGTGGTAAGGGTAGGCAACAACACGTCCTCCACGCTGATCTTTAACACTGGGCCCCTTAGGGGTGTGTACTTAGTCCCCTCTTGTATTCCCTGTTCACCCACGACTGCATGGCCAAACACGACTCTATCACCATCATTAAGTTTGCTGACGACACAGCAGTGGTAGGCCTGATCACCAACAACGATGAGACAGCCTATAGGGAGGAGGTCAGAGAACTGGCAGTCTGGTGCCAGGACAACAACCTTTCCCTCAATGTGAGCAAGACAAAAGATTTGATCATGGACTACAGGAAAAGGAGGGCCGAACAGGCCCCCATTAACATCGACGGGGCTGTAGTGGAGCGGGTCGAGAGTTTCAAGTTCTTTGGTGTCCACATCACCAACGAACTATCATGGTCCAAACATACCAAGACAGTCGTGAAGAGGGCACGAAAATACCTTTTCCCCCTCAGGAGACTGAAAAGATTTGGCATGGGCCCCCAGATCCTCAAAAGGTTCTACAGCTGCACCATCGAGAGCATCCTGACCGGTTGCATCACCACCTGGTATGGCAACTGCTTGGCATCTGACCGTAAGGCGCTACAGAGGGTAGTGAGTACGGCCCAGTACATCACTGGGGCCAAGCTTCCTGCCATCCAGGATTTATATAATAGAGGAAAGCCCATAAAATTGTCAGAGACTCCAGTCACCCAAGTTATAGACTGTTTTCTCTGCTACCGCACGGCAAGCGGTACCGGAGCGCCAAGTCTAGGACCAAAAGGCTCCTCAACAGCTTCTAACCCCAAGCCACTAGACTGCTGAACAATTCATAAAAATCGCCACCGGACAATTTACATTGACCCCCTTGTACACTGCTGCTGCTACTCGCTTTTTGTTTGTTACCTATGCATCGCCCCCACCTACAGGTACAGATTACCTCCGAGTTCATAAAGTACCGGTGCCCCCTGTATATAGCCTCGTTATTGTTATTCTTATTGTGTTACTTTTTATTATAACTTTTTATTTCAGTCTACTTGGTAAATATTTTCTTCTTCTTGAACTGCACTGTTGGTTAATAAGGGCTTGTAAAGTAAGCATTTCCCGGTAAAGTCTACAGTTGTTGTATTCGGAGCATGTGACAAATGAAGTTTGATTTTATTTTATTTGATTTGATTACCACTGAACATAGTTTAATTTCCTTTACCCTCTGGGATTACCACTGAACATAGTTTAATTTCCTTTACCCTCTGGGATTACCACTGACCATAGTTTAATTTCCTTTACCCTCTGGGATTACCACTGAACATAGTTTAATTTCCTTTACTCTCTGGGATTACCACTGAACATAGTTTAATTTCCTTTACCCTCTGGGATTACCACTGAACATAGTTTAATTTCCTTTACCCTCTGGGAGTACCACTGACCATAGTTTAATTTCCTTTACCCTCTGGGAGTACCACTGAACATAGTTTAATTTCCTTTACCCTCAGGGATTACCACTGAACATAGGTTAATTTCCTTTACCCTCTGGGATTACCACTGACCATAGTTTAATTTCCTTTACCCTCAGGGATTACCACTGACCATAGTTTAATTTCCTTTACCCTCAGGGAGTACCACTGAACATAGTTTAATTTCCTTTACCCTCAGGGATTACCACTGCATCATATACACATGATAGATGGTTAGATACATGTATCATTTCTTTGTTTTATTGTAATAAATATTACTGCCATATTTCTAAAAAAATCTATCAATCAATCAAATGTATTTATAAAGCCCTTCTTACATCAGCTGATGTCACAGAGTGCTGTACAGAAACCCAGCCTACAACCCCAAACAGCAAGCAATGCTGATGTAGAAGCACGGTGCCTAGGAAAAACTCCCTAGAAAGGCCAAAACCTAGGAAGACACCTAGAGAGGAACCAGGCTGTGAGGGGTGGACAGTCCTCTTCTGGCTGTGCCGGGTGGAGATTATAACAGAACATGGCCAAGATGTTCAAATGTTCATAGATGACCAGCAGGGTCAAATAATAATAATAATCACAGTGGTTGTAGAGGGTGCAACAGGTCAGCGCCTCAGGAGTAAATGTCAGTTGGCTTTTCATAGCCGATCATTCAGAGTATCTCTACCGCTCCTGCTGTCTCTAGAGAGTTGAAAACAGCAGGTCTGGGACAGGTAGCACGTCCGGTGAACAGGTCAGGGTTCCATAGCCGCAGGCAGAACAGTTGGAACTGGAGCAGCAGCACGGCCAGGTGGACTGGGGGCAGCAAGGAGTCATCAGGCCAGGTAGTCCTGAAGCATGGTCCTAGGGCTCAGGTCCACCGAGAGAGAGAAAGAAAGAGAAAAAGAGAGAAAGAAAGAGAGAAATAGAGAGAAAGAGAGAATTAGAGAGAGCATACTTAAATTCACACAGGACACCGGATAAAACAGGAGAAATGCTCCAGATATAACAGACTGACCCTAGCCCCCCAACACATAAACTACTGCAGACATTTTACGAAATCCTGCTTTTCCTACCTACTGCAAACAAAAAAAGGCAGAATGGCTCTCTCATATGTTGGCAGGTTGACCACTAATGTCTTTCAGAGAGAGAAAGCTGTTTGACTAACATGTTGCTCCCCGGGAGGCTGGCCCTGACTGATGTGTCCAGGAGAATGAACCTGAGCTGACCAGCAGTGGGAGGACAGAGACTCACACTTTCTTTCTCTCTCTCTCTCTCTCTCTCTCTCTCTTTCTCTCTCTCTCTCTCTCTCTCTCTCTCTCTCTCTCTCTTTCTCTCTCTCTCTCTCTCTCTCTCTCTTTCTCTCTCCCTCAGACACACACACACACACACTTGAGGAGACACGGCTGGGGGTTGTGGGTATCTCTCTCTCCCACTGTCGGCCATATGAACCCCCCATGAGGAGAGGTCTTCAGTGTCTAACATAGGGCTTAAATCAGCAGGGCGTCACAGGATGTGTTTCAGTTTAATAAAAATAAAATATCCCCTCTCACCTTAAGATGGCGGCGCTGAGGAGGGCGAACGTCTCGCCGAGTTAATTGTTACTTTGTTTGATCAGAATTTGAGTGAAATAATTTCCAAAACAAAACAAAACATCTCTGGATCATGAATCAGAAGATACTTATCTCTCCACCTCCCAGATCATTCACTCCTTTGTTACCTGTTGCTCCTGGCCGAGATGACCGAAGGCCATGCCGGCGACGAAGAAAAGGAAGGAAATGGGGACTTTTTCAAGCTGAAAAGACGAGCTACACGACCTCTTCTTTCTAGTGTTGGGTTCTGAGAATATGAAATGTTACTTATTCATATCACTGATGGAGTGCCAAGGTTGAGGGTCTACACTAGAAGTTAAGGGTTATAGGAGGAAGGTATCAGTGCTTGTGGGGAAAAAAACAACATTTTTTTTGTCTGAATACAGCTGTGTCGACCCTTTGGGAAGAATTAAACTTGGCTCAGCTTCTCTAGTATCCGTGAGTTATTTACTCTGACAAAATAAGAACCTAATACTAGTATCCTGATGGCTAATGTCCAATCACTGAGAAATACACTTTATGAACTCGGAGCAAGGCTTCAAGTCCACCTGTGGTAAATTCAATTGGTTGGACATGATTTGGAAAGGCACACACACCTGTCTATATAAAGGTCCCACAGTTGACAGTGAATGTCGGAGGCAAAAACCAAGCCATGAGGTCGAAAGAATTGTCTGTAGAGCCCTGAGACAGGATTGTGTCGAGGCACAGATCTGGGGAAGGGTACCAAAAATGTTTTGCAGCATTGAAGGTCCCCAAGAACACAGTGGCCTCCATCATTCTTAAATGGAAGCAGTTTGGAACCACCAAGACTCTTCCTAGAGCTGGCCGCCCGGCCAAACTGAGCAATCGGGGTAGAAGGGCCTTAGTCAGGGAGGTGACCAAGAACCTGATGGTCACTCTGACAGAGCTCCAGAGTTCCTCGGTGGAGTTGGATAACCATCTCTGCAGCACTCCACCAAATCAGGCCTTTATTGGAGAGTGGCCAGACGGAAGCCACTCCTCAGTAAAAAGCACATGACAGCCCGCTTGGAGTTTTCCAAATAGGCACCTAAAGGACTCTCAGACCATGAGAAAAAAGATTCTCTGGTCTGATGAAAACAAGATTGAACTCTTTGGCCTGAATGCCAAGCGTCATGTCTGGAGGAAACCAGGCACCACTCATCACCTGGACAATACCATGAAGCATTGTGGTGGCAGCATCAGGCTGTGGGAATGTTTTTCAGCCATTTACTTTATGTTTATATTATTATATTGTATTATTTCTTATTGTTGTTGCATTGTCCAGAAGGAACCTGCAAGGAAGCATTTCGTTGGATGGTGTGTTCTATGTACGTATTACTAATAAAACTTGAAACCTTTTCTCCATTTTGACCAATTTACAGACAGGGCAAACGGCTTTGGGGAAGAAAGAGTCTGAGTGTATGTATTGTGTACTGCCTTTGTACGTCAGCTAAGCTCTAACCATAGGCAATTGCGGGTCGGGTTCGTGTTACATTCTTTATAATCCTATAGCTGTTAATGGTTTGTTTGTTCCTAACAGCCATTAGTTCCTAGGGATGAGGTGTGTGTGTGTTTGCGTGCGTTCGTGTGTGTGTGTGTGCGTTCGTGTGTGTGTGTGTGTGTGCGTTCGTGTGTGTGTGTGTGTGTGTGTGTGTGTGTGTGTGTGTGTGTGTGTGTGTGTGTGTGTGTGTGTGTGTGTGTGTGTGAGAGAAATGGTTCACTATAATCTGTGACCTTTCTTCTTTGAATACAGACCCTGCTGTGTCTTGCTCTTGTTTCCGGCCAGCGAGTTTTTAGCCAAATATACATGGAGGGGGAAATACATGGGGATATACATGGAGGGGATATACATGGAGGGGATATATATAGAGGGGATATACATGGAGGGGAAATACATGGAGGGGATATACATAGAGGGGATATACATAGAGGGGATATACATAGAGGGGATATACATGGAGGGGGAAATACATGGGGATATACATGGAGGGGATATACATGGGGATATACATGGAGAGGATATACATGGAGGGGATATACATAGAGGGGATATACATAGAGGGGATATACATGGAGGGATATACATAGAGGGGATATATATAGAGGGATATACATAGAGGGGATATACATGGGGATATACATGGGGGATATACATAGAGAGGATATACATAGAGGGGATATACATAGAGGGGATATACATGGAGGGGGAAATACATGGGGATATACATGGAGGGGATATACATAGAGGGATATACATGGAGGGGATATACATAGAGGGATATACATAGAGGGGATATACATGGAGAGGGGAAATACATGGGGGATATATATGGAGAGGATATACATAGAGGGATATACATGGAGGGGATATACATAGAGGGGATATACATGGGGGATATACATGGAGGGATATACATGGAGGGATATACATAGAGGGGATATACATAGAGGGGATATACATGGAGGAAATACATGGGGATATACATGGAGGGGATATACATGGGGGATATACATGGGGATATACATGGGGGGATATACATAGAGGGGATATACATAGAGGGGATATACATGGATGAGGGAAATACATGGGGGATATACATGGAGGGGATATACATGGAGGGGATATACATAGAGGGGATATACATAGAGGGGATATACATGGAGGAAATACATAGAGGGGATATACATAGAGGGGATATACATGGAGGGGATATACATAGAGGGGATATATATAGAGAGGATATACATAGAGGGGATATACATGGGGATATACATGGAGAGGATATACATAGAGGGGATATACATGGAGGGAAATACATGGGGATATACATGGAGGGGATATACATGGGGATATACATAGAGGGGGATATACATGGGGATATACATGGAGGGGATATACATAGAGGGGGATATACATAGAAGGGGATATACATGGAGGGGGATATACATAGAGGGGGATATATATAGAGGGGATATACATAGAGGGGATATACATGGATGGGGAAATACATGGGGATATATATGGAGGGGATATACATGGGGGATATACATGGAGAGGGGAAATACATGGAGGGGATATACATAGAGGGATATACATAGAGGGGATATACATAGAGGGGATATACATGGAGAAATACATGGGGATATACATGGAGGGGATATACATGGGGGATATACATGGGGGATATACATGGGGGATATACATAGAGGGGATATACATAGAGGGGATATACATGGATGGGGAAATACATGGGGATATACATGGAGGGGATATACATGGAGGGATATACATAGAGGGATATACATAGAGGGATATACATGGAGGGGGAAATACATAGAGGGGATATACATAGAGGGGATATACATGGAGGGGATATACATAGAGGGGATATATATAGAGGGGATATACATAGAGGGGATATACATGGAGGGGATATACATGGGGATATACATAGAGGGGATATACATGGGGGATATACATGGAGGGATATACATAGAGGGGATATACATAGAAGGGGATATACATGGAGGGATTTACATAGAGGGGATATACATAGAGGGGATATACATGGAGGGGATATACATAGAGGGGATATACATAGAGGGATATATATAGAGGGATATACATAGAGGGGATATACATGGAGGGGGAAATACATGGGGGATATACATGGAGGGATATACATGGGGATATACATGGAGGGAGTAAATACATGGAGGGATATACATAGAGGGGATATACATGGAGGGGGAAATACATGGGGGATATACATGGAGGGGATATACATGGGGATATACATGGAGGGTAAATACATGGAGGGATATACATAGAGGGGATATACATGGAGGAAATACATGGGGGATATACATGGAGGGGATATACATGGGGGATATACATGGAGGGGGAAATACATGGAGGGGATATACATAGAGGGATATACATAGAAGGGGATATACATGGAGGGATATACATAGAGGGGGATATACATAGAGGGGATATACATGGAGGGGATATACATAGAGGGATATACATAGAGGGGATATATATAGAGAGGATATACATAGAGGGGATATACATGGAGGGGGAAATACATGGGGGATATACATGGAGGGGATATACATGGGGGATATACATGGAGAGGATATACATGGAGGGGATGTATATAGAGAGGGATATACATGGAGGGGATATACATCGAGGGGATATACATAGAGGGGCGTATATAGAGGGGATATACATGGAGGGGATATACATGGAGGGGGATATACATGGAGGGGGATATATATAGAGGGGATATACATAGATGGGGATATACATGGGGATATACATGGAGGATATACATAGAGGGGATATACATAGAGGGATATACATGGAGGGGATATACATAGAGGGGATATACATAGAGGGGATATACATGGAGGGGATATACATAGAGGGGATATACATAGAGGGGATATACATAGAGGGGATATACATGGAGGGATATACATAGAGGGGATATACATAGAGGGATATATATAGAGGGGATATATATATATATATAGAGGGGGATATACATTGGGGATTTGGGGATCCAGGACCAGTAGAGAACTGAGTCTGGAGGGGGATATGCATGGGGGGAGGGTTAATGTGGGTTTCTCTTGTGTGTTTGCATGAGGGAAGCGTTTCACTCTGCCAAAACAGTACACAGTTACAGTCTTCCAGATAACTTCAAACAGCCTAACCAGGTCCTGTGTCTTGAAGTCGCCTAGGCTAGCTAGTAGTAGCCAACTTCTTTCATCTGTTAGCTTCACCCGGCCGGTGTGCGACCGTGGCAAAGTTGGCTTGACAATAGCTCTGGGGAGTTGGCAGTGTTTTACAGGGCAGCTCTGGTGAGTTGGCAGTGTTTTACAGGGCAGCTCTGGTGAGTTGGTAGTGTTTTACAGGGCAGCTCTGGTGAGTTAGCAGTGTTTTACAGGGCAGCTCTGTGGAGTTGGCAATGTTTTACAGGGCATCTCTGGGGAGTTGGTAATGTTTTACAGGGCAGTTCTGGGGAGTTGGTAGTGTTTTACAGGGCAGCTCTGGTGAGTTGGCAGTGTTTTACAGGGCAGCTCTGTGGAGTTGGCAATGTTTTACAGGGCAGCTCTGGGGAGTTGGCAGTGTTTTACAGGGCAGCTCTGTGGAGTTGGCAGTGTTTTACAGGGCAGCTCTGTGGAGTTGGCAATGTTTTACAGTGCAGCTCTGTGGAGTTGGCAATGTTTTACAGGGCAGCTCTGTGGAGTTGGCAATGTTTTACAGGGCAGCTCTGTGGAGTTGGCAATGTTTTACAGGGCAGCTCTGGGGAGTTGGCAGTGTTTTACAGGGCAGCTCTGGGGAGTTAGCAGTGTTTTACAGGGCAGCTCTGGGGAGTTAGCAGTGTTTTACAGGGCAGCTCTGTGGAGTTGGTAGTGTTTTACAGGGCAGCTCTGTGGAGTTGGTAGTGTTTTACAGGGCAGCTCTGTGGAGTTGGTAGTGTTTTACAGGGCAGCTCTGTGGAGTTAGTAGTGTTTTACAGGGCAGCTCTGTGGAGTTGGTAGTGTTTTACAGGGCAGCTCTGGGGAGTTGGCAGTGTTTTACAGGGCAGCTCTGTGGAGTTGGTAGTGTTTTACAGGGCAGCTCTGGTGAGTTGGCAGTGTTTTACAGGGCAGCTCTGTGGAGTTGGCAGTGTTTTACAGGGCAGCTCTGGTGAGTTGGCAGTATTTTACAGGGCAGCTCTGGGGAGTTGGCAGTGTTTTATAGGGCAGCTCTGGGGAGTTGGCAGTGTTTTATAGGGAGTTAGCTGTGTTTTACTTTGCAGCTCTGGGGAATTAGCAGTGATTTACAGGGCAGCTCACAGTGTTTTATAGGGAGTTATTAGCAGTGTTTTATAGGGAGTTATTAGCAGTGTTTTATAAGGAGTTATTAGCAGTGTTTTATAGGGAGTTATTAGCAGTGTTTTATAAGGAGTTATTAGCAGTGTTTTATAGGGAGTTATTAGTAGTGTTTTATAGGGAGTTATTAGCAGTGTTTTACAGGGAGTTATTAGCAGTGTTTTATAAGGAGTTATTAGCAGTGTTTTATAGGGAGTTATTAGCAGTGTTTTATAAGGAGTTATTAGCAGTGTTTTATAGGGAGTTATTAGCAGTGTTTTATAGGAGTTATTAGCAGTGTTTTATAGGAGTTATTAGCAGTGTTTTATAAGGAGTTATTAGCAGTGTTTTATAGGGAGTTATTAGCAGTGTTTTATAGGGAGTTATTAGCAGTGTTTTATAGGGAGTTATTAGCAGTGTTTTATAAGGAGTTATTAGCAGTGTTTTATAGGGAGTTATTAGCAGTGTTTTATAGGGAGTTATTAGCAGTGTTTTATAGGGAGTTATTAGCAGTGTTTTATAGGGAGTTATTAGCAGTGTTTTATAAGGAGTTATTAGCAGTGTTTTATAGGGAGTTATTAGCAGTGTTTTATAGGGAGTTATTAGCATTGTTTTATAAGGAGTTATTAGCAGTGTTTTATAGGAGTTATTAGCAGTGTTTTATAGGAGTTATTAGCATTGTTTTATAGGGAGTTATTAGCAGTGTTTTATAGGAGTTATTAGCAGTGTTTTATAGGAGTTATTAGCAGTGTTTTATAGGGAGTTATTAGTAGTGTTTTACAGGAGTTATTAGCAGTGTTTTATAGGAGTTATTAGCAGTGTTTTATAGGGAGTTATTAGCAGTGTTTTATAGGGAGTTATTAGCAGTGTTTTATAGGGAGTTATTAGTAGTGTTTTACAGGAGTTATTAGCAGTGTTTTATAGGAGTTATTAGCAGTGTTTTATAGGGAGTTATTAGCATTGTTTTATAGGGAGTTATTAGCAGTGTTTTATAGGGAGTTATTAGTAGTGTTTTACAGGGAGTTATTAGTAGTGTTTTATAGGGAGTTATTAGCAGTGTTTTATAGGGAGTTATTAGCAGTGTTTTATAGGGAGTTATTAGCAGTGTTTTATAGGGAGTTATTAGTAGTGTTTTACAGGGAGTTATTAGCTGTGTTTTATAGGGAGTTATTAGCAGTGTTTTATAGGGAGTTATTAGCAGTGTTTTATAGGGAGTTATTAGCAGTGTTTTATAGGAGTTATTAGTAGTGTTTTACAGGGAGTTATTAGTAGTGTTTTATAGGGAGTTATTAGCAGTGTTTTATAGGGAGTTATTAGCAGTGTTTTATAGGGAGTTATTAGCAGTGTTTTATAGGGAGTTATTAGTAGTGTTTTACAGGGAGTTATTAGCAGTGTTTTATAGGGAGTTATTAGCAGTGTTTTATAGGGAGTTATTAGCAGTGTTTTACAGGGAGTTATTAGTAGTGTTTTACAGGGAGTTATTAGCAGTGTTTTATAGGGAGTTATTAGCAGTGTTTTATAGGGAGTTATTAGCAGTGTTTTATAGGGAGTTATTAGCAGTGTTTTATAGGGAGTTATTAGCAACACTGCTTAGGCATTATTAGCCTAAGCAGTAATATATGCCATTTAGCTGACACTTTCATCCAAAGTGACGTACGTTTATGCATGCATACATTTTCCGTTTACGTGGCCCCAGCGGGAAGCGATCCCACAATCCTGGCTACCGCACGTGCCATGCTCTACCAACTGAGCCACAGAAGACCACAGTACGGAGCAGTAGAGGAAAATGCATGGTTTAAGGACAGAGGGATGGTGTCGTCTGGAACTCTAGAGGGACAGGGAATGGGTTTTGTCTGATGGGTTGTGAGTTGTGTTATTACCTAATAACGTTAGTGCTACACACGCTTACTGAGGTCTTCCCTTCTGTTCGTTTTCTCTCTTCTTTTCTTGGCCTACCCTCTATGTTACAATAAGTCTGCTATCGCTGGTCTCCCCCTTTTTCCTGCCCCCGATTTTGTAGTTTGAATCGAGAACGCGAGGTTGAGTGTTTGAGTTCGCCTCGCAGTGCAATGCTACCAAGCCAATTAGTAAATAGCATTCACTTTTCAACGACCATAGCTGATTTTGTCTTTGTTGTGCTCTCATCAACTCCCCCTCCCTCCTCCACACACACACACACACACACACACACACACACACACACACACACACACACACACACACACACACACACACACACACACACACACACACACACACACACACACACACCCATCCCGACACACTCCTCACCAGTGCTTGACTTGGGATGATAGAAGGTGCAGTCTGTCCGATTGACTATGTTCACCAGAATTTACAAATGACATTACGCTACAGAGACTGTTAAGGGTACATACTCATGTTCCATGACTTCTTCATGATGTTTAATAACAACATTTTCATGACTATGATTATAGCCTACATGGAAAAGTAAGCATTATTGCCACTGAATGTCTGCTGTGTCTGATCCCATGTTGGCCTACCACCTCCTGCCGTTGTGCCCTTGATCAAGGCACTTAAGTCACATGTAGTCACATGTTATCAACCCTTCATCTGGAGAAGCTCCTGGGTGTGCATGCAGGCGTGGCTTTTGAAACATCATAAGTCTGCTTATCAAGTTCCTGTTGAATAGTTGATGTTTAGGCTACAGTGTGATTAGACCAGGGCTGATGTTTAGGCTACAGTGTGATTAGACCAGGGCTGATGTTTAGGCTACAGTGTGGTTAGACCAGGGCTGATGTTTAGGCTACAGTGTGATTAGACCAGGGCTGATGTTTAGGCTACAGTGTGGTTAGACCAGGGCTGATGTTTAGGCTACAGTGTGATTAGACCAGGGCTGATGTTTAGGCTACAGTGTGGTTAGACCAGGGCTGATGTTTAGTCTACAGTGTGATTAGACCAGGGCTGATGTTTAGGCTACAGTGTGATTAGACCAGGGCTGATGTTTAGGCTACAGTGTGAATAGACCAGGGCTGATGTTTAGGCTACAGTGTGATTGGAGCAGGGCTGGAACAAAAGCCTGCACACCCAGTAGCTATCCTGAATGATAGTTGCCACCTTTGATCTAAGATATTGCAAATTTACAACCAAATGCTTTTGTCTTTTTACAATTATTGGCTGATATGTAGATTTTTAAGTGATTGATAATATTTAAAAATGTGCCTTCATGACTTACATTAACAAAAAATGACTCATTTGACAACTTGGAACAGCTATGGTAAAGCAACAGCGAACAGCTTCATTTTCATCCGATGACAAAAGAAGTGCAACACTATTTGGCTAGCAGCCAAATATGTAAATGAGCTTACAATGAAAAAGCAAAAACGACGCATGGCCATCATATTTCTAATGTTTAGGCCCTGTCATGGAAAGACTGTAGCCAGCTACATTGCCTAATGTTGTGCTTAAAGTTAATCTGGCCTTTTACCATAGAAAGGTAGGCTGGCTACACCGAGAAAAGTACCGTAGAACAGTAGTTCCACGTCAGTCAGAGAGCTGTCTGCTGATAGAATGATGGAGAACAGTAGCTCCACGTCAGTCAGAGAGCTGTCTGCTGATAGGATGATGGAGAACAGTAGCTCCACGTCAGTCAGAGAGCTGTCTGATGATAGGATGATGGAGAACAGTAGCTCCACATCAGTCAGAGAGCTGTCTGCTGATAGAATGATGGAGAACAGTAGATCCACGTCAGTCAGAGAGCTGTCTGCTGATAGAATGATGGGGAACAGTAGCTCCACGTCAGTCAGAGAGCTGTCTGCTGATAGAATGCAAATTCTCATATACATTTAGAAGTGCAGCTGAAGCATAAAATGAGTCTGATGCCGAGCAGAAATTACAATAAGAAGCATTTTTGATCTGTGTTTACAAAACTCAGCAAGATATTTATTCTGCGTTTTAACTTTTTTTTTTCTCCTGCATGAAAAACACAGGAATTATTCGCTAGCACAAACTCTAGTTATCTAAGTAAGTGTCTGATTTAATAAGGTGACGGGGCATCATATAGTGTTAGCGTTCTGCCGTGTTTGAGAAGTCAAAGCACTTTGGATGAGTTATCTGTACTGCTGCCACCTCTATCTTGATTCCCTTGCGTTTTTTACTCCTCTCTGTTCTCGGTCCGTCTGCTCCGAGCAGAGCAGGCAGGCCTGTTGCCCTAGTGACTCCAGACTCCACAGAGACACAGCGTGTAGACATGCTGTTCCAGAGCCACTACTGTTCTTCCTTCAGACAATCATGCATCAAAACTTTCTTCATTTGCACAATGTCTCTCGTTCACATTTGCATGTAAATGTCCACACTCACCAAAAATACATATCTATAGATGTATTACTTCATGAGCTGGTTTGCCTGTCTTTGCAATTAGTTCATTTAGTAAATTTAGCTAGCACCCTCCATGGAAATGTTGTTACCATTCTGGTAATAGATGTCCAATGGGCTTTTTCTGCGCTTTTTTGGCGCCCCCTTGTGTACTAAACCGGTAATACTGTATATCCTCGGCTGAGAGAAGGACGGTGTGACGATATGAAAATCTGGATACAGCTCAACCCTAGTGTGGTTAGCAGAATGGTGAGAGGATAGTGTGTGTTCTTTACATGCAGTTCCTCGTTGTTGTCAGACAGAGTCAGGACTATCCACATGAGTTTTAGAAAGAAATGAGGCATCCTGAATTTATGACAATTGGATAAGTACTGTAGTGTTGTTTAGCAAAAATAAACCAGGGTGCAGGACTGGAAAAGAGGGAGAGATAGAGGGAGAAAGAGGGAGAGAGGGAGGGAGAGAGGGAGTGACAGTGGTTGAAGAGAGGGAGAAATAGAGGGAGAGAGAGAGGGAGAGAGGGAGAAATACAGGAAGAGAGAAAAATAGAGGGAGAGATAGAGGGAGAGATAGAGGGAGAGAGAGGGAGAGATAGAGGGAGAGAGGGAGAAATAGAGGGAGAGAGAAAAATAGAGGGAGAGATAGAGGGAGAGAGAGAGGGAGAGATAGAGGGAGAGATAGAGGGAGAGAGGGGACAAATAGAGGGAGAGATAGAGGGAGAGAGAGAGGGAGAGACGGAGGGAGAAAGGGAGAGAGGGAGAGACAGCGGTTGAAGAGAGGGAGAAATAGAGGGAGAGATAGAGGGAGAGAGAGAGGGAGAGAGGGAGGGAGAGAGAGAGGGAGAGAGGGAGAGAGAGGGGGAGAGAGTGGTTGAAGAGAGGGAGAAATAGAGGGAGAGATAGAGGGAGAGAGAGAGGGAGAGAGGGAGAGAGGGAGGGAGAGATAGAGAGGGAGAGAGGGAGAGAGAGAGGGAGAGAGGGAGGAGAGAGAGAGGGAGAGAGAGGGAGAGAGGGAGAGATAGAGAGAGAGAGGGAGGGAGAGATGGAGAGAGAGGGAGAGAGGGAGAGATTGATGGAGAGATAGAGGGAGAGAGGGGACAAATAGAGGGCGAGATAGAGGGAGAGAGGGAGAGATGGAGAGATAGAGGGAGAGATAGAGGGAGAGAGGGAGAGATGGGGGAGCCATGCCGGAATCCGAACTGTAGCCAAACACCTTAATTGTGAGGCATTTCCCGAGCCTCTCTGTTCCATTGTGGGGCGCTGCTCTGATGCCATATGGTCTAGCATGGAACATTTAACCTGTCAGATGTAATGGATTGTCCTGGAAGACGGTTTTAGCTTTAAGCACTCGGCTCGGCGAGTCTGTTGGTCGGTCGGCGTCTTGTCTTCTTCTTCTCTGCGTTTTTTTTTAGGCGCTGCAGGCTGTATACAGGATGAAGGATAGCTGAGGACTGGAGCGATCAGGGCCGTGATGTCGTAGAGTCAGTGAGGCACGGTTGATACCCTGCTAGACGCTGACATGTATGCCACCAAACTTTAACTCATAGAAGTAGATTGAATATGCATTTCAATGGGAATTCCCGCTCTAGTAGTTATATTTCTTTGCTTTACCTTAGTGACAGAGGCCGTTCTGTAGTCACTGGCCCTGATAAAGAGCCTCTCACAGTACAATTTATTTATTTACAAGCAAGCTGGAAGAACACATTTGTTATGTCTTGACATGAATGACTCTGGCCCTCTTCGACATCAACCACAATTTTCCTGAAAAAAAGAACATACAAATAAAAATGTATTTGTAATTTTTATGAAGGGGGCCTCCCCTCTCGCATCTCTCCCCCACCTCACCCCCTACAGTAGGTCTCTCCTCTCTCCTCTCTCCCCCACCTCACCCCCTACAGTAGGTCTCTCCTCTCTCATCTCTCATCTTTCCCCCCACCTCACCACCTCACCCCTTACAGTAGGTCTGATTCACCTCATTTAGGCCACCTAGCACCTGTCCATCCCCAGCCAATTATCTGCAGTGTTATACTGCCATCTTAGGAGGAGAGACAGAAACAGAGAGACATAGCTGTCATATGTAAGTTTTCCATTTACTCTAGTCTATATCCCCAATTTACACTGTGGATGTTGGAAATGTACATTGTGTCCTATCGCGTTTCAAAGCTCTCTTTGTTTTATTACACGACTCTTGAAACTGTACCGTAGCCACAAACTCCTATGTTCCCTTCCTTTGCTCTTCCTGATTGTGGATCATAGAGGGTACAGAGAGAAAACACTTCTCTGAGCGACATCACTATCAAGCTGAATTTCAAAATGGAAATGTCATATTTTACATCTCGTCTCTAAGCTAAAGTAGAGAGGGACAGAAAATCCCCGGGAACACAGGGGTTTTAGTCAACACTCAGTATAGCGTTTTCTGGTCGTCATCAAAACCATGACGCGAGGAACAGACGAACGTTTGAAAAGAGGAGAAAAAAAGAACACAGAAGTTGATGAGGATGAGAGAGAGAGAGACGCTATGTTTCTCCCCCCTCCCTCCCCCTTCTCCACCTTTCCCCATCCACCCTCTACCCCTCCCTCCTCCTTCTCCCCTCCCTCCCTCCTCCTTCTCCCCCTCTCCCTTTCTCTCTCCCTCCCTGTGATTAGCCTAATCAATGGTGTCTGCCAAGCCTCTGAACCAGGCTGAGTGAGGATGAGGCTGAGTGCTCGCCTCCACCTGGCCGAGAGCTGTGCCAGGGCCGCCACGGAGCGGGGGAAGGGATGCCCGCTTCTACCCTCCATCTATCCCCCTCTCTACCTTCGTTCTATCCCCCCGTCCCCATTCCATCTCCCTCTCTACCAGCCTCTAAGTGTCTACCCTCCATCAGGGCAGCTACAGAGAGGGGGAAGGGATGCCTACTTCTACCCTCCTCTACCAGCCTCTACCGTCCTCTACCTTCTACCAGCCTCTACCGTCCTCTACCTTCTACCAGCCTCTACCGTCCTCTACCTTCTACCAGCCTCTACCCTCCTCTACCTTCTACCAGCCTCTACCCTCCTCTACCTTCTACCAGGGCAGCCACAGAGAGTGGGGGGAGAGAGAGAACCCTCCATCCCCCGTCTACCCAACCTCTACCCATCTCTGCCACTCTCCAGCCCCCTCTACTCCCCCGTGTCCCATATAGATGGGCAAATATACCAGGGCAGCCACAGGGAGAGAGGTGGAGGGGATGCCATCTCCAGCCTCATACATTCCCCTCCTGCCACATCGCCACCCACAGTCTACGACCACCTGGTCTGGGTAGTGAATGAGATAAACCTCATAGGATTGGCATACTCTACAACAGGGTTCTCCAACCCATGTTTCTGGAGAACTACCCTCCTGTAGGTATTAACTCCAACCCTTTTCCTGGAGAGATACCCCTCCTGTAGGATTTCACTCAAACCCTGTTCCTGGAGAGATACCTCTTCTGTAGGTTTTCACTCCAACCCCAGTTGTAACTAACCTGATTCAGCTTATCAACCAGTTAATTATTAGAATCAGGTGTGCTAGATTAGGGTTGGAATGAAAACCCACTGGAGGGTTACTCTCCAGGAACAGGGTTGATGTTAAAACCTACAGGAGTGTATCTCTCAGGAACAGGGTTGGTGTACAGTGATGGCATGCAGGTGAGGAGGCCCAGGAGAGCTGAGGGCCAGTTGATGCAGACTGACTGACTGACTGGTCGCAGGTTTGACGGCTGGGTTCCTGCAGTCTGTCTGCTCCTCTCCTCCTCTCCTCAGCAGCTGCAGCCTCTGCTGCTGTCTCCAGCTGTTCCTGACGAATCACCTGCTCTCCTCCACACAAAGCCACCGCATCTCTCCATCCCTCCCTCCCTCCCTCCTCCCCGTAACTTCATCCTCATTCTTTCCCTCTCCTCAGCTAGCATGCAGTAATTATAGGAGACAGGGGAGGAGGGGGTGAAGACAGGGGGAGGTAGGGGGTATCCATTAGGTTCTCAGAGAGAAAAATACAGTATTTATATATGAAACTCAGGGAAAGGTTTTGCTTGGACAAGCTGTTTTGTAAGGTAGCTTTAACTAACATGGTGCGTTCTGTATGCACAGGCATCATAGTTACACATTCAGCATTATAACATTCAACAATGTAATTTAATTAATTTATGATACATTTATAATGTATGTATTTATTTCATTCGCACATTTTAAATCTCGTGAATTTAGTTCAGATAAAAAAAGTGTATACCTTAACTTCTTAGGGAGCGGTGGGGCCAGATGAAATGCAAGGCGCCAAATTCAAAATCCAAAAGTTGAATTATTAAACATGCATCAATATACAAGTGTTTCATAGTCATCAAAAGCTCTGCTTCTTGGCAATATCACAGCGTTGTCAGATTTCAAAAAGGCTTTACGGCGAATGCACCACATTTGATTGTTTGAGGGTAGCACCTAACATATTTTTCCCTTTACCATGAATTCATTAGCCTTCACGGTTCACACATAACACATTTCACAGCGAAAACAAATCAATTACCTTTTGAAGAACTTCTGCTGAGGGCTTCATAAGTGTCCAACGAAGACAATCCATGGTTCTTTTGTTAGAAAAAGTAATGTATTATATCCATAAATCTCCGTTTGGTTGGCGCGTTATAATGAGAAAATAGACCCTCCAATCGTCCATTGAAACGTGAAGAGAACTCATTCAACTTATACCTATAAACTTGTCCAAGAACAATCAAACATAATTTTAAATGTATCCTTAGGAACACTTTTATGTATAAATAGTATAATATTTCAAGGTCTCTCCTCTCTATAAACTGGGCGATAAGAAAGGAAAAAACCAAAGAACGCGCCAGCCGGGAGCGCGCATTTACTTGTATTGACATCTGTGTGGACACTTCCTTATTCGTCTTCTTCTCTGCTCTAAAAGCATCTAAAAAGAATCAGAACACTTTCTCGAGACTGTTGACATCCAGAGGAAGCGATAGGTACTGCATTCATATGCCCTTATATGGGCATTTTCATAAGGGAGGGGTTTTAAATTAGGCAATCTGTCAAAACCACTTTTTCCAGGACAGAAATTCCTTGGGTTTTCGCCTGCCATATCCTTTCTGTTATACCCACAGACAAAATGTTAACACTTTTAGAAAATTCTGAGTGTTTCCTATCCAATGGTACTAAATATGTGCATATCCTATTTTCTGGGCCTGAATGGGAGGCATTTTACTTCTCCAAAACGGTCACCTCGTGCGCTGCTCCCAAAGAAGTTAATGTCTCTATATTTCCTATAACTATAACCTATGGTGTCCCCCAAGGCTCGATGCTAGGACCCATTATCTTATTATTATTATTATTATTATTATTATTATTATTATTATTATATCTAGTCATCTTCTGCTCACAGTTTTGTAGTCTTGAAACTCCTAGGAACTCCTCCCCTTTTCCAGCAACATTGCTGTCAATGTCATCAGATGACGAATCACTACTCTGTTCCCACACTCACATATTCCCACATACTGAAATACAAGATGAATCTAGAACGATGCCAAGTGTAACGCCTGGCTGCTAGTCAATGGGATGATGTGGGATGGAGGTGAGAAGGATAGGAGGAAGAGAGGGATGAGAGGAGTAATGGAAACTCTATGTATTATGCATGGGCCTTCTCCTCATTATTGGTGATATGCCAGCCAGTCTTATTCAGCTTCTATGAGGCACTATGAAACCACAAACATACAATTTCTAGAATGAGTATCTCCATTCAAGTCAATCAGCAGTGAGGGTGAAAACCATGGAAATATACGTGTTCCTGCTTCAGTTCCTTGCCACTGGTCCACCCGACAAAGAACATTTCTATGGTAAAAAGACTGAGCAGGGGAATTATTATTAAAACAAGACTGAGCAGGGGAATTATTATTAAAACAACACTGAGCAGGGGAATTATTATTAAAACAACACTGAGCAGGGGAATTATTATTAAAGCAAGACTGAGCAGGGGAATTATTATTAAAACAACACTGAGCAGGGGAATTATTATTAAAACAAGACTGATCAGGGGAATTATTATTAAAACAACACTGAGCAGGGGAATTGTTATTAAAACAAGACTGAGCAGGGGAATTATTATTAAAACAACACTGATCAGGGGAATTATTATTAAAACAACACTGAGCAAGGGAATTATTATTAAAACAAGACTGATCAGGGGAATTATTATTAAAACAACACTGAGCAGGGGAATTATTATTAGAGCAAGACTGAGCAAGGGAATTATTATTAAAGAAAGACTGAGCAGGGGAATTATTATTAAAACCACACTGAGCAGGGGAATTATTATTAAAACAACACTGATCATGGGAATTATTATTAAAACAAGACTGAGCAGGGGAATTATTATTAAAGCAAGACTGAGCAGGGGAATTATTATTAAAACAACACTGATCAGGGGAATTATTATTAAAACAACACTGATCATGGGAATTATTATTAAAACAACACTGAGCAGGGGAATTATTATTAAAACAAGACTGAGCAGGGGAATTATTATTAAAACAAGAAACAACCGTAACAATAATATCAAGTAAACTATGAAGAAATTACCACAGCTACAGGACAGGACCATGAATATACATTATACACCTGTGTCTCCCTGCCTCATCCTCCCATAACAGCTGTATGTGAATTCAGAAGTCCCACCGTTCCCCTCTTCATTAAACAAATCTAAACTTCTGCTGTTCACTCATTCATATTACTTAATAAACTACATTTTTTTTAATGTAATTTTTATTTTACTTGGCAAGTCAGTTAAGAACATATTCTTATTTACAATGACAGCCTACCGGGGAACAGTGGGTTAACTGTCTTGTACAGGGGCAGAACAACAGCTCAGGGACAAATTCTTATTTACAATGACAGCCTACCAGGGAACAGTGAGGTAAACTGCCTCGTTTAGGGGCAGAACGACAGAATTGAACAACCAGCTCGAGCATTCAATCCAGGAACCTTTCGATTACTGGCCCAACACTCTAACCACTAGGCTACTTGCCGCCCCTAGCTAGAGTTGGCAACTAATTGTGGTCAAGTTCAATTGTTTCCTCTCTGCCTGAGTGGTCTTGTCTGTGACAATGATGGAGGAAGGTATCTAGCTGGCCTGCTAATTGTGGCAGCAGCTCTTTACTAAGGCCTGCCAGTTAATTACCATCCTGCTTTCATCTGTCGTCTCTCGTCGCCTCACTCCTCAGAAGTTTAACGGCATTCTCACAAACAAACAGGTGCTGGACTCTTTTGTCCTCCACAACTGTTTGAAGGCAGGAAGTCATCTGTTTGGAGGCAGGAAGGCAGGTAGTCGTCTGTTTGGAGCCAGGAAGGCAGGTAGTCGTCTGTTTGGAGGCAGGAAGGCAGGTAGTCGTCTGTTTGAAGGCAGGAAGGCAGGTAGTCGTCTGTTTGGAGGCAGGAAGGCAGGTAGTCGTCTGTTTGGAGGCAGGAAGGCAGGTAGTCGTCTGTTTGAAGGCAGGAAGGCAGGTAGTGGTCTGTTTGGAGGCAGGAAGGCAGGTAGCCGTCTGTTTGGAGGCAGGAAGGCAGGTAGTGGTCTGTTTGGAGGCAGGAAGGCAGGTAGTCGTCTGATTCCTGTCTATGGTGTATTGACTCTCTGCTTATCTCATGATTTCTCCTTTTCTTGATCTCTCTCTCTCTCTCTCTCTCTCTCTCTCTCTCTCTCTCTCTCTCTCTCTCTCTCTCTCTCTCTCTCTCTCTCTCTACGTTTCTCTCTCCCTCTCTCTCTCTCTCACTCCCTTTCTGACCCCTTGACTTTTTCCACATTTTGTTACAGCCTTATTCTCAAATGTATTAAATCGTTTTTTCCCCTCATCAATCTACACACAATACCCCATAATAAAAAAGCAAAAACTGTTTTGTAGATTTTTTTGCAAATTGATATAAAAAAACGGAAATATTACATTTACATAAGTATTCAGACCCTTTATTCAGTACTTTGTTGAAGCACCTTTGGCAGCGATTACAGCCTCGAGTCTTCTTGGGTATGACGCTACAAGCTTGGCACACCTGTATTTGGGAAGTTTCTCACATTCTTCTCTGGAGATCCTCTCAAGCTTGGATGGGGAGCGTCGCTGCACAGCTATTTTCAGGTCTCTCCAGAGATGTTTGATCGGGTTCAAGTCCGGGCTCTGGCTGGTCCACTCAAAGACATTCAGAGGCTTCAGAGCCAGAGGGATGGTGCCAGGTTCCAGACGTGACGCTTGGCATTCAGGCCAGAGATTTCAATCTTGGTTTCATCAGACCAGAGAAGCTTGTTTCTCATGGTCTTAGAGTCTTTAGGTGCCTTTTGGCAAACTCCAAGCGGGCTGTCATGTGCCTTTTACTGAGTAGTGGCTTCCGTCTGGCCACTCTAGCATAAAGGCCTGATTTGGTGGAGTGCTGCAGAGATGGTTGTCCTTCTGGAACTCTGGAGCTCTGTCAGAGTGACCATCGGGTTCTGGGCACCTCTCTGACCAAAGCCCTTCTCCACTGATTGCTCAATTTGGCCTCGACACAATCCTGTCTCGGAAACTCTACGGACAGTTCCTTCCACCACATGGCTTGGTTTTTGTTCTGACATGCACTGTCAACTGTGGGACCTTATATAGACAGGTGTGTGCCTTTCCAAATCATGTCAAATCAATTGAATTTACCACAGGTGGACTCCAATCAAGTTGTAGAAACATCTCAATGATGATCAATGGAAACAGGATGCACCTGAGCGCAATTGCGAGTCTCATAGCAAAGGTTCTGAATATTTATGTCAATACAGTATTTCTTAATTTTTTTTGCTAAGAAATCTGTTTTCACTTTGTAATTATGTGGTATTGTGATTTCATTATGTGGTATTGTGATGTCATTATGTGGTATTGTGATGTCATTATGTGGTATTGTGATGTCATTATGGGGTATTGTGATGTCATTATGGGGTATTGTGTGTAGATTGATAAAGAAAAAAAATGAATTTAATCCATTTTAGAATAAGGCTGTAACGTCACAAAATGTGGAAAAAGTCAAGGGGTCTGAATACTTTCTGAATGCATGGTACATGACTGTCACTGCTGCTTCATAAAGTAGCTAGGTGGTTAGAGCACTGTCTTACACTGTGTAATACCATGCACTTCTTGTCATTTCCCACAACAAAGCTTGCTTTTATATAAAGTTCACTCCACTGAGAAAAGGTTGAGTGAGAAACATCGAAGTAAACATGAAGTCTTTGTCCTGACTAGCCCTTTGTCCTCTATACGTACTATTATTCTTCAATTAGAATAGCTATGGTAATGAAGGCCGTTCCAGTTGAACCTGTTTAACGGTAACATTGGATTGTTGGTGTGAATTGGTAAGAAAATAATAATTTGTAGATTGTTTGATCACCAGTGTTCCAGAATTCAGACTTTTAAACAGGTTCCAAAGGTACCGTTTCCTTTCTGTGTTGTTGCATCTCTTGGCTTTCAGCTTCATCTTCCCCAGAAAAATAAGTGAAAAATATGTTAAATCCACCTAAGACAATTTTGGTTTAAAATAAAGATGGCCTCATCTAGTTTACATCACAATATCTCAACAACAATTGTAGCTTTAACTGTAGCATCCATTCTTTGTTTGCTATATCAATAATAGCTCCTAGTTAGATTCCCGCTGTCTTTAGTAATCCTGAACGTTGTTCTAGGAGATTTCTCTATGTTTTGGTCTCGTGAGCGTAATTAAGTGCAATGTTCATTGTTCATTTGTTTAGGTTTTAGTGTTGTGTAAAATGTACATAATGCTCTGTAATGTCTCCAACTACTATTGTGTCTCAGACATTGTGGAAACGTTACCCCAAATCCTCCAGACAAAGAGAATGAATTCCAAAAATGAAAGAATTAAATCTTAAGAATTTCTTCATTCCAGTGTCTTCATGAAGATCCCCCCAAAAAGGATGAATTAAAAAAACACACAAGACAATAGAAAAAAAATCAGAAACACAAAAATAAATCTAGACAAAACCAGGAGTTGACATATGCCAAGCCGTGTTTCAGGTGTATATCAGAACCAGAAGATCAGACGACACAATGAAACGATACATACTGAGAACGGATGTAAAACACAAAGCCAAAACGGTAAAACCGAAGAATGCCGTGCCGTCTGAAAAAAGAGACGATTTGGGCTCTAATGCCATCCTTATAGCATCTTTTACTAGCTTTAGCCATAGGGCTTGGCAGTGCCACCATTGTCATCGTGCCAACAAAAATCTGCAGTGCCTGCCGCATTTCGACAACCGACTGGGGTTTGTTCTGAAACACACAAACACATTCGCAGCGTGATTAGACAAGACACAAAACCCAAACTTGCTATGTTATCGATGGTTATTGGTTGACGAAAACAGTTTGTAGGGATACTGTGACTTCATAAAAATATATATATTTTTTTAATTGAAATTTGAAAAAGACGTTAAGAATCAGCCCTTCAAACAAAGTCGATTATTTTTCTTTGTGTGGTATGTCAATCTTGATTCTACCATAAAATACCTTTTTTTACTTACTGAAATATTTTTTTTCTCAAGTTGTAATATTAGTTTACGTGTTAGTATGTTTTGTCTTGTTGTTGTTGTTTTTATTGATTCCTGGGAGGAGGAGGAGGGGTCTGAATAATGAAGCCTGGGTGTGGGGGAGGTGTCTTTATAATGAAGCCTGTTTTGCATCGGGGCACCTGCCTAGAATGTAATCAAGCATATTCAACAGAGCTTAAAAAGTGCACAGCTCTCCTCTCGTAGGGCCGCTGGCTGAACGTTGTTTCCCCTGGATTTCAGCCCACCGTCCTGGCTATTACCTATCTATAGGGTTTCTATGAAACCTCCTGTGATGTCGCAGTGCCTCCGAACACAAACGTATAAATGTATTGATTGTATGTATAGCTTAGAAATACGGACAGGTTGGTGTCTCGAATTTCACTGCTGTTATATTTATTTTATCTTCATATCTTTTGATCTTCGGAAAGTGTTCACACCCCTTTACTTCGTCCACGTGTTGCGGTGTTACAAAGTGGAATTAAAATGGATTCAATTGTCTTTTTTTTTTTTTTCAACAATTTACATTAAATATACACAAATAAAACGTATCTTAATTAGATAATTATTCACCCCCCCCCCCACGAGTCAATACATGTTAGAAACACCATTGACAGCGATTACAGCTGTGAGTCTTTCTGGGTAAGTCTCTAAGAGCTTTGCACACCTGGATCGTACAATATTTGCTCATAATTATTAAGGAAAATTCTTCAAGCTCTATCAAGTTTGTTGTTGATCAATTACTAGACAACCATTTGTCTAGTAATTTAAGTCCCTCGATTTAAGTCGAAACTGTAACTAGTCTTTTTGGTAATCGACTACAGTGTATATTTGACCTTGTGTTTTAGGTTATTGTCCTGCTGAAAGGTGAATTTGTCTCCCAGTGTCTGTTGGAAAACGGACTGAACCAGGTTTTCCTCTATAATTTTGCCTGTGCTTATAGCTGTATTCCGTTTATTTTCATCCTAAACAACTCCCTAGTCCTTGCCGATGACAAGTTTACCCATAACATGATGCAGCCACTACCACGCTTGAAAATATGTAGAGTGGTACTGTGGCCTCATGGTGAAATCCCTGAGCGGTTTCCTTCCTCTCTGGCAACTGAGTTAGGAAGGACACAGGTCTGTATCTTTGTAGTGGCTCGGTGTATCCATCCAAAGTGTAATTAATAACTTCACCATGCTCAAAGGAATATTCAATGACCTGTTCACCCTGCTACCATCTAGAAGGCGGAGACAGTACAGGTGCATCAAAGCTGGAGCCGAGAGACTGATAGATAGCTTCTATCTCCAGGCCATCAGACTGTTAAACAGTCACCGCTAGCCGGCCTCCACCCAGCACCTTGCCCTGAAACTCAGTCACTGTTTCTAGCCGGCTACCACCCGGTACTCTACCCGGATGCCCTATGTACGTAGTCATTGAACACTGGTCACTTTAATAATGTTTGCATAATGTTTTACCCACTTCATACAGTATAGACTGTATTCTAGTCAAGGCCCATCCTATATAACTACTGCTGTACATACATGTTGTATTCATTTACTGTCTATTCTGTCTATACACACCATCCTGTATAACTACTGTCTATACACACCATCCTATATAACTACTGCTGTACATACATGCTGTATTCATTTACTGTCTATACTGTCTATACACACCATCCTATATAACTACTGTCTATACACACCATCCTATATAACTACTGTCTATACACACCATCCTATATAACTACTGTCCATACTGTCTATACACACCATCCTATATAACTACTGTCCATACTGTCTATACACACCATCCTATATAACTACTGTCTATACACACCATCCTATATAACTACTGTCTATACACACCATCCTATATAACTACTGTCTATACACACCATCCTATATAACTACTGTCTATACACACCATCCTATATATATACTGTCTATACTGTCTATACACACCATCCTATATTAATTACTGTCTATACTGTCTATACACACCATCCTATATAACTACTGTCTATACACACCATCCTATATAACTACTGTCCATACTGTCTATACACACCATCCTATATAACTACTGTCTATACACACCATCCTATATAACTACTGTCTTTACACACCACCCTATATAACTACTGTCCATACTGTCTATACACACCATCCTATATAACTACTGTCCACACTGTCTATACACACCATCCTATATAACTACTGTCTATACACACCATCCTATATAACTACTGTCTTTACACACCATCCTATATAACTACTGTCTATACTGTCTATACACACCATCCTATATAACTACTGTCTATACTGTCTATACACACCATCCTATATAACTACTGTCTATACTGTCTATACACACCATCCAATATAACTACTATCCATACTGTCTATACACACCATCCTATATAACTACTGTCTATACTGTCTATACACACCATCCTATATAACTACTGTCTATACTGTCTATACACACCATCCTATATAACTACTATCCATACTGTCTATACACACCATCCTAAATAACTACTGTCTATACACACCATCCTATATAACTACTGTCCATACTGTATATACACACCATCCTATATAACTACTGTCCATACTGTCTATACACACCATCCTATATAACTACTGTCTATACACACCATCCTATATAACTACTGTCTATACACACCATCCTATATAACTACTGTCCATACTGTCTATACACACCATCCTATATAACTACTGTCCATACTGTCTATACACACCATCCTATATAACTACTGTCCATACTGTCTATACACACCATCCTATATAACTACTGTCCATACTGTCTATACACACCATCCTATATAACTACTGTCCATACTGTCTATACACACCATCCTATATAACTACTGTCCATACTGTCTATACACACCATCCTATATAACTACTGTCCATACTGTCTATACACACCATCCTATATAACTACTGTCTATACACACCATCCTATATAACTACTGTCTATACTGTCTATACACACCATCCTATATAACTACTGTCTATACACACCATCCTATATAACTACTGTCCATACTGTCTATACACACCATCCTATATAACTACTGTATATACACACCATCCTATATAACTACTGTCTATACTGTCTATACACACCATCCTATATAACTACTGTCTATACACACCATCCTATATAACTACTGTCTATACACACCATCCTATATAACTACTGTCTATACTGTCTATACACACCATCCTATATAACTACTGTCTATACTGTCTATACACATCATCCTATATAACTACTGTCTATACACACCATCCTATATAACTACTGTCCATACTGTCTATACACACCATCCTATATAACTACTGTCCATACTTTCTATACACACCATCCTATATAACTACTGTCTATACACACCATCCTATATAACTACTGTCTATACACACCATCCTATATAACTACTGTATATACACACCATCCTCTATAACTACTGTCTATACTGTCTATACACACCATCCTATATAACTACTGTCTATACACACCATCCTATATAACTACTGTCTATACTGTCTATACACACCATCCTATATAACTACTGTCTATACACACCATCCTATATAACTACTGTCTATACTGTCTATACACACCATCCTATATAACTACTGTCTATACACACCATCCTGTATAACTACTGTCCATACTGTCCATACACACCATCCTATATAACTACTGTCCATACTGTCTATATACACCATCCTATATAACTACTGTCTATACTGTCTATACACACCATCCTATATAACTACTGTCTATACACACCATCCTATATAACTACTGTCTATACTGTCTATACACACCATCCTATATAACTACTGTCTATACTGTCTATACACACCATCCTATATAACTACTGTCCATACTGTCTATACACACCATCCTATATAACTACTGTCGATACTGTCTATACACACCATCCTATATAACTACTGTCCATACTGTCTATACACACCATCCTATATAACTACTGTCTATACTGTCTATAAACACCATCCTATATATCTACTGTCTATACACACCATCCTATATAACTACTGTCTATACTGTCTATACACACCATCCTATATAACTACTGTCGATACTGTCTATACACACCGTTCTATGTAACTACTGTCTTTACACACCACCCTGTGTAACTACTGTCCATACTGTCTTTACAGAACATAATATACATATATATTTATATTCCGATATTTCTTTCTTTCTGATATTTGGGGGATTTGTTTGTATTGTTTTGTATTGTTCGTTATTACTGCGCTGTTGGAGCTAGAAACACAAGCATTTAGTTAGATATTACTGGGCTGTTGGAGCTAGAAACACAAGCATTTAGTTAGATACTACTGTACTGTTGGAGCTAGGAACACAAGCATTTAGTTAGATATTACTGCACTGTTGGAGCTGGGAACACAAGCATTTAGTTGGGTATTACTGCGCTGTTGGAGCTAGGAACACAAGCATTTAGTTAGGTATTACTGGGCTGTTGGAGCTAGGAACACAAGCATTTAGTTAGATATTACTGCACTGTTGGAGCTGGGAACACAAGCATTTAGTTAGATATTACTGTACTGTTGGAGCTAGAAACACAAGCATTTAGTTAGATATTACTATACTGTTGGAGCTAGAAACACAAGCATTTAGTTAGATATTACTGCACTGTTGGAGCTAGAAACACTAGCATTTAGTTAGATATTACTGTACTGTTGGAGCTAGAAACACAAGCATTTAGTTAGATATTACTGTACCGTTGGAGCTAGAAACACAAGCATTTAGTTAGATATTACTGGGCTGTTGGAGCTAGAAACACAAGCATTTAGTTAGATATTCATGCATGGTTGGAGCTAGGAACACAAGGATTTAGCTACACATACGATATAACATCTGCAAAATATGGACACAACCAATTCAATTTGATTTGAATATCTGCTTTAAAAAAAAATGTATTTTACCCATCTACCAATAGGTGCCCCTGTTTGCGAACCATTGGAAAACCTCCCTGGTCTTTGTGGTTAAATCTGTGTTTGAAATTCACTGGTCGACTGAGGGACCTTACAGATAATGTTATGTGTTGGGGGTACAGAGATGAGGTAGTCATTCAAAAACCATGTTAAACACTGTTATTGCACGCAGAGTGAATCCAACTTTTTTAGGCTTGCCATAACAAAGGGGGTTGAATTCTTATTGAATTTTTTATACATTTTTTAAATATTTCTATAAACATAATTATTCCACTTTGACATAATGGGATTTTGTGTGTAGGCCAGTGACACAAAATCTCAATTGAATCTATTTTAAATTCAGGCTGTAGCACAACAATATGTGGGAAAATAATCGAGGGGTGTGAATTCTTACTGAAGGCACTGCATTCATTACCTTCAGTGCCAAGGAATCGACGTCTGTTGGAAACCTTCTGATGGCTGCTCATCTACCAAATGTGTCAAATACATTTTTAAAAGCATAATGTGCCGCTTTCGAAAGCTTTCTAAAAGAGAAACAATGTTGTTTTTTACGCACTATGTCTTTATATTTTAGTTGATCTCAGTCGTGTGTTTAGAAGCCAACTCCCATGGCTTCTGTGGCTTCCCTCAGTACCTTGTAGACTTGATCTGCGTCTCAAATTGACACCATGTTCCCTATATAGTGCACTACTGTTGACCAGAGCCGTCTATATATAGGGAAATAGGGTGCCATTTGGGACGCAGACCTTTGTTGGAGTTCTGGAAGGATGCCCATTGATGTAATGGAAACAGTTGAATTGCTGAGAATGATTCATGTCTGCGCCGTCCTGCCGTCCTCCGGTCCGCCCGGCCTCCCCCACATGAAACAGCAATAGATGGTTTAACCCTTCACACAGTCTCACCCCTCTATCTCACCCCTCTATCTCACCCCTCTATCTCACCCCTCTCTCTCACCCCTCTATCTCACCCCTCTCTCTCACCCCTCTATCTCACCCCTCTATCTCACCCCTCTCTCTCACCCCTCTATCTCACCCCTCTATCTCACCCCTCTCTCTCACCCCTCTATCTCACCCCTCTATCTCACCCCTCTCTCTCACCCCTCTATCTCACCCCTCTATCTCACCCCTCTATCTCACCCATCTCTCTCACCCCACCATCTCACACCTCTCTCTCACCCCTCTCTCTCAACCCTCTATCTCACCCCTCTATCTCACCCTCTATCTGACCCCTCTATCTCACCCATCTCTCTCACCCCACCATCTCACCCCTCTCTCTCACCCCTCTCTCTCACCCCTCTATCTCACCCCTCTATCTCACCCCTCTATCTCACCCCTCTATCTGACCCCTCTATCTCACCCATCTATCTGACCCCTCTATCTCACCCCTCTATCTGACCCCTCTATCTCACCCATCTATCTGACCCCTCTATCTCACCCCTCTCTCTCACCCCACCATCTCACCCTCTCTCTCACCCTCTATCTCACCCTCTCTCTCACCCCTCTCTCTCACCCCACCATCTCACCCCTCTCTCTCACCCCTCTATCTCACCCCTCTCTCTCACCCCTCTCTCTCACCCCTCTATCTCCCCCCTTTCATCTCATCTCTCCTTCCCTCCCTCGTTCTCACCCCCCGTTCCCTCCCTCTATCTCACCCCTTCATCTCACCCCTCCTTCCTTCTGCCTCAACAGTAGTCAATGATAACGGGTAACCCCCCGTTTCCGTAAGGCTGTGACGAGTAAAAAAAAACAGAAGAAAGTGAAAGTCCAACTGAATATCAATACAAACATGCTGGTATCGTTGAGATTGTGAAAGACATTTGGTGGATCATTGAATCACGGCAAGAGGACAGCGGGGTTTTTTTTGTAAAGTTCGCATGTGTGAAGTTTCTTTAGATTGAAACTTGGCAAGGGAAAAACAGTTCCATGCCCCAACCTCTTTACAACTAACGTTGATCAATACAAGTATTTTTCTTTTTTTCTCTCAGTCTTCATGCCAAGTCCACACCTGTATTTACATATGGGATTCTCACTCTTTTGGTCGTTATTTCAACCACTTTTCTCTTCATATATTTACTTACAGTCGTCGGTTTTTAGCTTGTATTCTAAAAATGTATTCTACTTAAATTGGAATTAATTTGAGATTTAGTCTATAAAGTTCAAAGTCAGGACAAGCCTTCACATGCATTATAGCAAATGAGAGAGATTACCCATCATCCATAGCACCCGTATCGTGCTTTTAAAACCACCGGATCCTACGTTGTTGTCAAACAACAAATAAAATCTAAAAATCTCCTTTCTCTGCTCCGCTTTACCCTGGCTCAGTTGTGTTCTGATTTGAAGGCTTTCAAACCTTCCGAGTGGCATCGTTGTTATTTTTTAATTAGCACTTCAGATGCCTGGGACTTCCACCCACATCGGCTCTTTGCTTATATATTTTTCAACAACTTTATTTACAGGTTAGTCGTTTATTTTTTTTTATCCTCCTTTTTAAAATTTTCCTGTAACCGTGTCTTTACAGTTTATATGAAATAACTAAGAACATTTTCTCTATTTATGTACAAGAAACGACTACTTTAGGGAAAGCATTTAAATTATTTTCACAAAAGAGGACCAAAGTTTTATAGTAACATATAATGCCCAACACTTTTTCAAAAGTAAGTTCAAAGAAGATTAACAGTGTCCTCAAATTTACATTTTACATTTTGAGTCATTTAGCAGACACTCTCATCCAGAGCAACTTACATTCAGTGCATTCATCTTAAGATAGCTAGGTGGGACTACCACATATGACAGTCATAGGTAAGTACATTTTTCCTCTGTAAAGTAAGCTATCAGCAAAGTCTGAGCTAGTGAGGGGAAAATTCACAAGTTCACAAACTGGCAAATGTAGAGTCTGAAATGCCACAGTTTAGTGTAGAAATGTATTGCTAAAGGTTTCATTACATCTGCAGTTTTTCTTCATGGTTATTTTCAGGTTTTATTGAACAATTTACAAAATAAGCTAAACCTGCCCACCTAACTCGGTGTACAGCAGACAAATAGTATAGCCTAGTGTTTGCCATGTGTTTTCAGCCAGACAAATCATATAGTCTAGTTTCATTGTGTTTTCAGCCAGACAAATAATATAGCCTAGTTTCATTGTGTTTTCAGCCCCCGACAAATAGTATAGCCTAGTTTCATTGCGTTTTCTTCCACAAATCCTCACTTGTCCCGAGGTGATGAACATTGTCATTTTACCAATTCCGTGCAGTCTTCCCCTCATCTTCTTATGTAAAAGATGATTTTCCAGGGGCTAGTGTGACAAGACGGTGGCTTTGAGGACCTCACTATGGAGAATATAGAGCATCTTGGCCGTGGAGCTGGATTCCAAGTCTTAACCCAGAGAAGAGAGAGCAGTCTGACTCAAAGGCAACAGCGGAGTCCCAGTTCAACCCAAGGCACCAAGGAAACAGAGAGAGGCACACAATCCTCCTTCAGACCCAGGGCTAGAGAGGGGGACAGGCAGATAAAATACGTAACAGGATTATTCAAAAGCAGGGAAGTCCTTGTAAAGTACATGGGTTAGTAGAAAGAGGACAAAAATAAATAAATAATATTGGGAAGAAATTGCCCTTACAGGAGATATCATTTTGCAATGATTGTTTATAGAATGCCTCATAATATGATCTTAGACAGCTGGGCAGCGCTGTGCTTCTGCCTTGCTGTTTGCTTGAAATGAACATCATAGTAGTTGGCAATAGAGATATTGTGTGTTTAAAACATTATCTTTCTAGTATATTGTAAAAATACATTATCCTTCTAGAATATAGTAAAAAAACATTATCCTTCTAGTATATAGTAAGCAGGCATTACCCTTCTAGTATATAGTATACAGACATTACCCTTCTAGTATATAGTAAAAATACATTAACCTTCTAGTGTATAGTAAGCAGGCATTATCCTTCTAGTATATAGTAAACAGACATTACCTTTCTAGTATATATTAAACAGACATTACCCTTCTAGTATATAGTAAACATACATTACCCTTCTAGTATTTAGTAAACAGACATTCTCCTTCTAGTATATAGTAAACAGACAGTATCCTTCTAGTATATAGTAAACAGACATTACCCTTCTAGTATATAGTAAACAGACATTACTCTTCTAGTATATAGTAAACAGACATTATCCTTCTAGTATATAGTAAACAGACATTACCCTTCTAGTATATAGTAAACAGACATTACCCTAAACAAATCATTTGCACCTGAATTGACAGTGAGGTAAATTGTTGGACAACTGGGGCATCTTTCACACCCCCAATTTCTTTCTTCAGATTCAGTATTCAGTATTCAGTATTCAGTATTCAGTATTCAGATTCAGATTCAGTACATCTTTATTGTTCCATTGCTGTGGAATTGAGCCTCTGACCCTCTCCGTTCTGCCCCGGTGGGGTAGTCTAGCCCTCTCCGTTCTGCCCCCGTGCTGTAGTCTGTCCCTCTCCGTTCTGTCCCCGTGCTGTAGTCTGGCCCTCTCCGTTCTGCCCCGGTGCTGTAGTCTGGCCCTCTCCGTTCTGCCCCGGTGCTGTAGTCTGGCCCTCTCCGTTCTGCCCCGGTGCTGTAATCTGGCCCTCTCCGTTCTGCCCCGGTGCTGTAGTCTGGCCCTCTCCGTTCTGCCCCGGTGCTGTAATCTGGCCCTCTTCGTTCTTCCCCAGTGCTGTAGTCTGGCCCTCTTCGTTCTGCCTCAGTGCTGTAGTCTGGCCCTCTCCGTTCTGCCCCAGGGGTATAGCCTGGCCCTCTCCGTTCTGCCCCCGTACTGTAGTCTGGCCCTCTCCGTTCTTCCCCAGGGGTATAGTCTGGCCCTAAAGGCCGTAGCAGCAGCATCTGGGTCTGTCTCTGGGGGTACTAGCTACAGTACTGTGTCTGTGCCCCTGGACTGGCAGACCGGCACGTGTTAGCTCTGCCACATGTGACGGCGACGTCTTGGCACAGCTTTACCGTATATAGAGGCAGAGAGAGAAAACCTTTTCGCTCTCACTTAGGAATATTTACTCACGGCGTGTGTGTCGTGTCTGATAGATGACTATCAGTGTGAAGGATGGGTACTAGTTGAGATTGGAGTCATTTGAGCTGTGAGATCTGTATAGTCTAGAAGCACAAGCATTTCGCTACTCTCGCATTAACATCTGCCAACCATGTGTATGTGACCAATAACATTTGATTTGATTTGAGTCTATTTATTGAAACAGCCTGAACAGAGCGTTATGTTTTTGCATTTACAGATTAAAATGTGAACTCATATTAATAATTACATTAATGTATTGCATACATTTCCTTTTCACATCCAAAGTGTTTCTCAGATGGAACAAATATTGTTTTGCCAAAATGATCAATCCTACACTGACAATTATTTATGGAAGTTATTATAGAGAACAGGATCATTTTCAGCTAAATCATGAGTTTAGGTTTAAAAAATATATTTATATAATTTTTGCTCAGTTGTAAAGCAAAAGAAAACTATAAAGAAAGGGAAAAAAGAAGACAAACAATGAGAATGTAGTATTGTACTTGCACTATCCTAACCCCTAACCCGTAACCCTAACCCCTAACCCTAACCCCTGACCTTAACCCCTGACCTTAACCCGTAACCCTAACCCCTGACCCTAACCCCTGACCTTAACCCCTAACCCTAACCCCTAACCTTAACCCCTAACCCTAACCCCTAACCCTAACCCCTAACCCTAACCCCTAACCCGTAACCCTAACCCCTGACCCTAACCCCTAACCCTAACCCCTGACCCTAACCCCTAACCCTAACCCCTAACCCTAACCCCTGACCTTAACCCCTGACCTTAACCCCTAACCTTAACCCCTAACCCGTAACCCTAACCCCTAACCTTAACCCCTAACCCTAACCCTAACCCCTGACCTTAACCCCTAACCCTAACCCGTAACCCTAACCCCTAACCTTAAACCCTAACCTTAACCCCTAACCTTAACCCCTAACCTTAACCCTTAACCCCTAACTCCAAACCCCTAACCCATAACTCCTAACCCTAACTCATAACTCATAACCCCTAACCCTAACCCCTAACCAAAATCCCTAACCCCTAACCCCTAAGCATAACCCCTAACCCCTAACTCTTAACCCCATCTTGTAGGTCCTGAAATGACTTTATTATCTTGTCATATCTTGGACACAACCATAACAATTAAATATGACTAAACCATTTAATAAGAGTCTGTCTTCGGTACAATACGTTGTTCACGCCTCCAGAAGGACTAACATAACATGTGGAATATCTCTATACGTTGTTCACGCCTCCAGAAGGACTAACATAACATGTGGAATATCTCTATATGTTGTTCACGCCTCCAGAAGGACTAACATAACATGTGGAATATCTCTATACGTTGTTCACGCCTCCAGAAGGACTAACATAACATGTGGAATATCTCTATACGTTGTTCACGCCTCCAGAAGGACTAACATAACATGTGGAATATCTCTATACGTTGTTCACACCTCCAGAAGGACTAACATAACATGTGGAATATCTCTATACGTTGTTCACGCCTTCAGAAGGACTAACATAACATGTGGAATATCTCTATACGTTGTTCACGCCTCCAGAAAGACTAACATACCATGTGGAATATCTCTATACGTTGTTCACGCCTCCAGAAGGACTAACATAACATGTGGAATATCTCTATATGTTGTTCACGCCTCCAGAAGGACTAACATAACATGTGGAACATCTCTATATGTTGTTCACGCCTCCAGAAGGACTAACATAACATGTGGAACATCTCTATACGTTGTCCACGCCTCCAGAAGGACTAACATAACATGTGGAATATCTCTATACGTTGTTCACGCCTCCAAAAGGACTAACATAAGATGTGGAATATCTCTATATGTTGTTCACGCCTCCAGAAGGACTAACATAACATGTGAAACATCTCTATATGTTGTTCACGCCTCCAGAAGGACTAACATAACATGTGGAATATCTCTATACGTTGTTCACGCCTCCAGAAGGACTAACATAACATGTGGAATATCTCTATACGTTGTTCACGCCTCCAGAAGGACTAACATAACATGTGGAATATCTCTATACGTTGTTCACGCCTCCAGAAGGACTAACATAACATGTGGAATATCTCTATACGTTGTTCACGCCTCCAGAAGGACTAACATAACATGTGGAATATCTCTATACGTTGTTCACGCCTCCAGAAGGACTAACATAACATGTGGAATATCTCTATACGTTGTTCACACCTCCAGAAGGACTAACATAACATGTGGAATATCTCTATACGTTGTTCACGCCTTCAGAAGGACTAACATAACATGTGGAATATCTCTATACGTTGTTCACGCCTCCAGAAAGACTAACATAACATGTGGAATATCTCTATACGTTGTTCACACCTCCAGAAGGACTAACATAACATGTGGAATATCTCTATATGTTGTTCACGCCTCCAGAAGGACTAACATAATATGTGGAACATCTCTATATGTTGTTCACGCCTCCAGAAGGACTAACATAACATGTGGAACATCTCTATACGTTGTCCACGCCTCCAGAAGGACTAACATAACATGTGGAATATCTCTATACGTTGTTCACACCTCCAGAAGGACTAACATAACATGTGGAATATCTCTATACGTTGTTCACGCCTTCAGAAGGACTAACATAACATGTGGAATATCTCTATACGTTGTTCACGCCTCCAGAAAGACTAACATAACATGTGGAATATCTCTATACGTTGTTCACGCCTCCAGAAGGACTAACATAACATGTGGAATATCTCTATATGTTGTTCACGCCTCCAGAAGGACTAACATAATATGTGGAACATCTCTATATGTTGTTCACGCCTCCAGAAGGACTAACATAACATGTGGAACATCTCTATACGTTGTCCACGCCTCCAGAAGGACTAACATAACATGTGGAACATCTCTATACGTTGTCCACGCCTCCAGAAGGACTATAATAACATGTGGAATATCTCTATACGTTGTTCACGCCTCCAGAAGGACTAACATAACATGTGGAATATCTCTATATGTTGTTCACACCTCCAGAAGGACTAACATAACATGTGGAACATCTCTATATGTTGTTCACGCCTCCAGAAGGACTAACATAACATGTGGAATATCTCTATATGTTGTTCACGCCTCTATTCTTGCGTCCCAAATGGCTGCGTATTCCCTGTATAGTGCACTACTTTTGACCAGAGCCTTATGAGGCTAGGTCAAAAGTAGTGCACTAAATAAGCAATAGGGAATAGAGAGACATATGGAACGTCACTATCAGACTCTAGTATTCAGTATTTTGATGAGACAGATGGTTGTCCGTATAGCTCTGTGACAGAGTCTAATGTTGTATGTAGGTTAATAAATATACCAGAACAATGTGTTGTCAGAGTCATACATTTAAGCAATAAGGCACGAGGGGGTGTGATATATGGCCAATATACCACGACTAAGGGCTGTTCTTAAGCACGACACAATGCGGAGTGCCTGGACACAGCCCTTAGCCGTGGTATATTGGACATATACCACACCCCCCCGTAGGTGCCTTATTGCTATTATAAACTGGTTACCAACGTAATTAAAGCAGTAAAAATACATGTTTTGTCATACCCGTGGTATACCACGGCTTTCAACCAATCAGCATTCAGGGATCGAATAACCCAGTTTATAAACTATGGTTGATTACAATGCCCTTTAAAGTGGGCCCAGTACGTGCACTTGTGTGTGTGTGTATACGCACGGTCACAGCAGTGTAGTTCATTTTCACTTCCTGACTCCCTGTTCAGTTGATTATCAGGATGTTCTGTGGAGAGGTGGCAGCCTCTAGAAGGCAACAACACCGGGGCAGAATTTCTCAACAAGATCTCAGACGGAAAACAAAACCTGTGTAAAAAAAGAACATTGTTCACACAGAGGCTAACTCGTTTTCTCCTGTTTGTTCACACAGTAATACTGCTGTTAGACTTCCGTTTCTTTCATTGAAAAGCAGCCCTTCTTATTCCTGGTGGAGATGGTGAAAAGCAGCCCTTCTTATTCCTGGTGGAGATGGTGAAAAGCAGCCCTTCTTATTCCTGGTGGAGATGGTGAAAAGCAGCCCTTCTTATTCCTGGTGGAGATGGTGAAAAGCAGCCCTTCTTATTCCAGGTGGAGATGGTGAAATGGACATTGTCTAAATCCAGTCGATATATTGTAGAATACATTTAAACATGATTAAATTACTAAATTAGTAACTATGCATCATTTTAGTGTGTGTGTGTGTGTGTGAGTGAGTGAGTGTCAGTGTGTGTGTGTGTGTGTGTGTGTGTGTGTGTGTGTGTGTGTGTGTGTGTGTGTGTGTGTGTGTGTGTGTGTCACACTTGCGTGCGTGTTCTCGGACGCTTGGAGATGCAGGGATGTAGGGGTTGGAAGGTCAGCAGGTCAGGAGTCATGTAGGGAAGGTCAGCAGGTCAGGAGTCATGTAGGGAAGGTCAGCAGGTCAGGAGTTATGTAGGGAAGGTCAGCAGGTCAGGAGTCATGTAGGGAAGGTCAACAGGTCAGGAGTCATGTAGGGAAGGTCAGCAGGTCAGGAGTCATGTAGGGAAGGTCAGCAGGTCAGGAGTTATGTAGGGAAGGTCAGCAGGTCAGGAGTCATGTAGGGAAGGTCAGCAGGTCAGGAGTTATGTAGGGAAGGTCAGCAGGTCAGGAGTCATGTAGGGAAGGTCAGCAGGTCAGGAGTTATGTAGGGAAGGTCAACAGGTCAGGAGTTATGTAGGGAAGGTCAGCAGGTCAGGAGTTATGTAAGGACGTTGTGAGATTCTCTGACTGTGACATGAGCAGGTTAGTACAATCTGATTTTAAACCTTTCCCTAACCTTAACCCTAATTTAATCGCACAGATAACCCTAATGTCTTACCCTAACCTTAAATTAAGACCAAAAAGCAACAACAAAAAATGTAAATAATATTTTACAATATAACTAGTATTTTGACTTTGCAGCTGGTGTATCTAAAGGAAAATTGCTCAGTTTTACTCATGACACTAAATGTCAACCTGATTGAAGACAAGGCCGTTGTAACATTGTGTACAATTGATCAGGGAACAGGCCATAGAGCAAGCATTAGTTTTAATTCACTTTGCATGCGCTTATGTGATTTGAAGTTAAATTGAGTTTTATAAATATTATGGCCAATAATATGATCATACGTTAAAAGGGATGTTAGTAACAATAAGATGATAATGTATTGAAATGGATGTTAGTAACAATAAGATGATAATGTATTGAAAGGGATGTCAGTAACAATAATATGATAATGTATTGAAAGGGATGTCAGTAACAATACTATGTTAATGTATTGAAAGGGATGTCAGTAACAATAATATGATAATGTATTGAAAGGGATGTCAGTAACAATACTATGTTAACGTATTGAAAGGGATGTTAGTAACAATAATATGATAATGTATTGAAAGGGATGTTAGTAACAATAATATGATAATGTATTGAAAGTGATGTTAGCAACCTTAATATGATAATGTATTGAAAGGGATGTTAGTAACAATAATATGATAATGTATCAAAAGGGATGTTAGTAACAATAATATGATAATGTATTGAAATGGATGTTAGTAACAATAAGATGATAATTTATTGAAAGGGATGTAAGTAACAATAATATGTTAATGTATTGAAAGGGATGTCAGTAACAATAATATGATAATGTATTGAAAGGGATGTCAGTAACAATACTATGTTAATGTATTGAAAGGGATGTCAGTAACAATACTATGATAATGTATTGAAAGGGATGTTAGTAACAATAATATGATAATGTATTGAAAGGGATGTTAGTTACAATAAGATGATAATGTATTGAAATGGATGTTAGTAACAATAAGATGATAATGTATTGAAATGGATGTTAGTAACAATAAGATGATAATGTATTGAAAGGGATGTAAGTAACAATAATATGTTAATGTATTGAAAGGGATGTCAGTAACAATAATATGATAATCTATTGAAAGGGATGTCAGTAACAATAATATGTTATTGTATTGAAAGGGATGTCAGTAACAATAATATGATAATGTATTGAAAGGGATGTTAGTAACAATAATATGATAATGTATTGAAAGGGATGTCAGTAACAATACTATGTTAATGTATTAAAAGGGATGTCAGTAACAATAATATGATAATGTATTGAAAGGGATGTCAGTAACAATAATATGATAATGTATTGAAAGTGATGTTAGCAACCTTAATATGATAATGTATTGAAAGGGATGTTAGTAACAATAATATGATAATGTATTGAAAGGGATGTTAGTAACAATAATATGATAATGTATCAAAAGGGATGTTAGTAACAATAATATGATAATGTATTGAAATGGATGTTAGTAACAATAAGATGATAATGTATTGAAAGGGATGTAAGTAACAATAATATGTTAATGTATTGAAAGGGATGTCAGTAACAATAATATGATAATGTATTGAAATGGATGTTAGTAACAATAAGATGATAATGTATTGAAAGGGATGTAAGTAACAATAATATGTTAATGTATTGAAAGGGATGTCAGTAACAATAATATGATAATGTATTGAAAGGGATGTCAGTAACAATACTATGTTAATGTATTGAAAGGGATGTCAGTAACAATAATATGATAATGTATTGAAAGGGATGTCAGTAACAATACTATGTTAACGTATTGAAAGGGATGTTAGTAACAATAATATGATAATGTATTGAAAGGGATGTTAGTAACAATAATATGATAATGTATTGAAAGGGATGTTAGTAACAATAATATGATAATGTATCAAAAGGGATGTTAGTAACAATAATATGATAATGTATTGAAATGGATGTTAGTAACAATAAGATGATAATGTATTGAAAGGGATGTAAGTAACAATAATATGTTAATGTATTGAAAGGGATGTCAGTAACAATAATATGATAATGTATTGAAAGGGATGTCAGTAACAATACTATGTTAATGTATTGAAAGGGATGTCAGTAACAATAATATGATAATGTATTGAAAGGGATGTCAGTAACAATACTATGTTAACGTATTGAAAGGGATGTTAGTAACAATAATATGATAATGTATTGAAAGGGATGTTAGTAACAATAATATGATAATGTATTGAAAGTGATGTTAGCAACCTTAATATGATAATGTATTGAAAGGGATGTTAGTAACAATAATATGATAATGTATCAAAAGGGATGTTAGTAACAATAATATGATAATGTATTGAAATGGATGTTAGTAACAATAAGATGATAATTTATTGAAAGGGATGTAAGTAACAATAATATGTTAATGTATTGAAAGGGATGTCAGTAACAATAATATGATAATGTATTGAAAGGGATGTCAGTAACAATACTATGTTAATGTATTGAAAGGGATGTCAGTAACAATACTATGATAATGTATTGAAAGGGATGTTAGTAACAATAATATGATAATGTATTGAAAGGGATGTTAGTTACAATAATATGATAATGTATTGAAAGGGATGTCAGTAACAATAATATGATAATGTATTGAAAGCGATTTTAGCAACCTTAATATGATAATGTATTGAAAGGGATGTTAGTAACAATAATATGATAATGTATTGAAAGCGATGTTAGCAACCTTAATATGATAATGTATTGAAAGGGATGTTAGTAACAATAATATGATAATGTATTGAAAGGGATGTCAGTAACAATACTATGTTAATGTATTGAAAGGGATTTCAGTAACAATAATATGATAATGTATTGAAATGGATGTCAGTAACAATAATATGATAATGTATTGAAAGGGATGTTAGTAACAATAATACGATAATGTATTGAAAGGGATGTCAGTAACAATACTATGTTAATGTATTGAAAGGGATGTCAGTAACAATAATATGATAATGTATTGAAAGGGATGTCAGTAACAATAATATGATAATGTATTGAAAGGGATGTTAGTAACAATAATATGATAATGTATTGAAAGGGATGTTAGTTACAATAATATGATAATGTATTGAAAGGGATGTCAGTAACAATAATATGATAATGTATTGAAAGGGATGTTAGTAACAATAATATGATAATGTATTGAAAGGGATGTAAGTAACAAAACAGTAAAAGTAATAAAAGATAAAATTCTATTTCATTACATTTGTCTGAGGGTTATACAATGTTAATGGTGGATTTATGCTAGCTTGTGTTTGTGTGCATTGTGTACGGTTTATGTGTGTGTACAGCATCCGGTGTGTGTACTGTGAACGGTTTATGTGTGTGTACAGCATACGGTGTGTGTACTGTGAACGGTTTATGTGTGTGTACAGCATACAGTGTGTGTACTGTGAACGGTTTATGTGTGTGTACAGCATACAGTGTGTGTACGCCGTCGGAGTGTGTGGTGTGTATTGTGTTTCTACAGTGTGCGTGCGGCATTGTGTATGGTTTGAGTGTGCGCCGTTCCTATGTGTGTGAGTGTGTGTGAGTGTGTGTGTGTGTGAGTGTGTGTGAGTGAGTGTATGTGGGCGTCTTTGTGTGTGTGCCAAGATTATAGTCTACAGCTGGCTGCTGTCCGAGCCTGGCCCTGCAAAGCTGAGCTGAGGACGGTTAGGAAGCAGTAACCCAGCCGACCATGGCCTATAATTACTACCACTATTGGTGTCTGTTGTGGAGAAGCTGTGTTGAGTACTGGAGTGTGTGTTGTGGAGAAGTAGGCTCAGGCAATATACCATTTATACCAGATACTGGAATATTATGAAATACAGAAGGAATGCTTTTCAATACCGTTTTTTTACATAATAATTTTTTTTTTTGTGTGTGTGTGGGGTTAAGTATGCAGTTCCTGCAGATTGTATTCATACCCCTTGACTTATTCCACATTTTGTTGCCTCACAGCCTGAATTCAAAATGGATTAAATATGCAGTATGTTTTTCCTCACCCGTCTACACACAAAACCCCGTGACGACAAAGTGGAAACATGTTTTTAGACATTTTAGATAATTTATTGAAAATGTATTCAGAAATCTTCAATTTACGTAAGTATTCACTCCCCTGAATAAGAAGCACATTTGGCGACCGATCACAGCTGTCTTTCTGAGTCTCTAAGAGCTTTGCACACCTGGATTGTACTATATTGGCCCGTTATTCTTTGTGAAGTTCTTCATGCTCTGTCAAGTTGATTGTTGATCATTGCTAGACAGCCATTTTCAAGTCCGTCCATATATTTTCAAGCCAATTTAAGTCAAAACTGTAACTAGGCAACTCAGGAACATTCAATCTTGGTAAGCAACTCCAGTGTATATTTGGCCTTGTGTTTTAGGTTATTGTCCTGCTGAAAGGTGAATTTGTCTCCCAGTGTCTGTTGGAAAGCAGACTGAACCAGGTTTCCCTCTAGGATTTTGCCTGTACGTTTCTTTTGATCCTAAAAAAAACTCTCTGGTCCTTGCCGATGACAAGCATACCCATAACATGATGCAGCCACCACCATGCTTGAACATATGAAGAGGAGTAGTCAGTGATGTGTAGTGTTGGATTTGACCCAAATGTAACACTTTGTATTCAGGATATAAAGTACATTTCTTTGCCACATTTATTGCAGTATTACTTTAGTGTCTTATTGCAAACAGGATGCATGTTTTGGAATATTTGATTTCTGTTCAGGCTTCCTTCTTTTCACTCTGTCATTTAGGTTAGTATTGTGGAGTAACTACAATGTTGTTGATCCATGCTCAGTTTTCTCCTATCACAGCCAGTAAACTCTGCAACGGTTATAAAGTTACCATTGGCCTCATGGTGAAATCCCTGAGTGGTTTCCTTCCTCTCTGGCAATTAAGTTAGGAATGACGCCTGCATCTTTGTAGTGACTGGGGTGTATTGATGTCTGCTTTTTTTTTTTTTACCCCATCTACCAATAGGAGGCCTTCTTTACGAGGCATTGGAAAACCTCCCTGGTCTTTGTGGTTGAATCTGTGTTTGAAATGCGCTGCTAGACTGAGGGACCTTACAGATAATTGTATGTGTCGAACAGAGATGAGGTAGTCATTAAAAAATTATGTTAAACACTATTATTGCACACAGAGTCCATGCAACTTATTATGTGACTTGTTAAGCACATGTTTTACTCCTGAACTTATTTAGGCTTGTCATAAGAAAATGGTTGAATACTTTTCCTTTTTTATACATTTCTAAGATGTACAAACAAAATTCCACTTTGACACTATGGGGTATTGTGTGTATATATCAGCGTCGCAAAATCTCAGTTGAATCCATTTTAAATTCAGGCTGTAACACAACAACACTTGGAAAAAGTCACGGGGTGTGAATACTTTCTGAAGGCCCTGTAACTATGAGAAATCTTAGACGTGTCAAATAAATTGTATCTAGCCCAGGGCTCCGGCTCAGGGCTCCGGGCTCCGGCTCAGGGCTCCGGGCTCCGGGCTCAGGGCTCAGGGCTCAGGGCTCAGGGCTCAGAGCTCAGGGCTCAGGGCTCAGGGCTCCGGGCTCAGGGCTCAGGGCTCCGGGCTCAGGGCTCAGGGCTCAGGGCTCCGGGCTCCGGGCCCGGGCTCAGGGCTCCGGCTCAGGGCTCAGGGCTCCGGGCTCAGGGCTCAGGGCTCCGGCTCAGGGCTCAGGGCTCAGGGCTCAGGGCTCAGGGCTCAGGGCTCCGGGCTCAGGGCTCAGGGCTCAGGGCTCAGGGCTCAGGGCTCAGGGCTCCGGGCTCCGGGCTCCGGGCTCCGGGCTCAGGGCTCAGGGCTCAGGGCTCAGGGCTCCGGGCTCAGGGCTCAGGGCTCCGGGCTCAGGGCTCAGGGCTCAGGGCTCAGGGCTCAGGGCTCCGGGCTCAGGGCTCAGGGCTCAGGGCTCAGGGCTCCGGGCTCCGGGCTCCGGGCTCAGGGCTCAGGGCTCCGGGCTCAGGGCTCAGGGCTCCGGGCTCAGGGCTCAGGGCTCCGGGCTCAGGGCTCAGGGCTCAGGGCTCAGGGCTCAGGGCTCCGGGCTCAGGGCTCAGGGCACCGGGCTCAGGGCTCCGGCTCAGGGCTCCGGCTCAGGGCTCCGGCTCAGGGCTCCGGCTCAGGGCTCCGGGCTCAGGGCTCCAGCTCAGGGCTCCGGGCTCAGGGCTCAGGGCTCAGGGCTCCGGGCTCAGGGCTCAGGGCTCAGGGCACCGGGCTCAGGGCTCCGGCTCAGGGCTCCGGCTCAGGGCTCAGGGCTCCGGCTCAGAGCTCCGGCTCAGGGCTCCGGGCTCAGGGCTCCGGGCTCAGGGCTCCAGCTCAGGGCTCCGGGCTCAGGGCTCAGGCTCAGGGCTCAGGGCTCAGGGCTCAGGGCTCAGGGCTCCGGGCTCCGGGCTCAGGGCTCCGGCTCCGGCTCAGGGCTCCGGCTCAGGGCTCAGGGCACCGGGCTCAGGGCTCCGGCTCAGGGCTCCGGCTCAGGGCTCCGGCTCAGGGCTCCGGCTCAGGGCTCCGGGCTCAGGGCTCCAGCTCAGGGCTCCGGGCTCAGGGCTCCAGCTCAGGGCAGGGATCCGGGCTCAGGGCTCCAGCTCAGGGCTCCATCTCAGGGCAGGGATCCGGGCTCCGGCTTAGGGCTCCGGCTCAGGGCTCCAGCTCAGGGCTCCTAAATCGTACCTGGTTGAACCAGACTGAAAGCTGTGCTCACAGTGCTTTAACCAGGCTATCTTAAGTTGTCCATGGACATCACATACTGTTGTGTACAGTACTCTTTAGTCTTGTGAGACTGTTAGCGAAAAATTTTAACAAATCAAATCAAGATTTTCTACTGGGTTCCAATATTCTCTAGTCTTTAATCTTGTCCTGTTGTTAACCTTTACACACCTTCAGTTCATACAGGCTTTTTGTTCCAGACATGTCTGTTTTTTCCTGCCGCTACGGTTGTCATGCATCTTGGAAACATTTACAGTTTTGCACAAAAGGTCTTAAGATGTAACCGTTTTATAAAGAGACAGTAAAAACAGAACCCAGATCTTAGTGCTGCCTGTGTGTGTGTGTGTGAATCTACAGCGTAACAGATGTCTGTTTGGTCGTATACACAATGCGCTAGGAAACTAATGCTTGAGATTCATAGCACAATTACTCTAAATGCAAAGTCGTTTATCTTTTAGGTTTGTGCAAGATATTTTGGATTTCAGAGTTTTTTTTTTCAAAATATTTCTCTCTTCTCTTCCCTCAGGTAAAACGGAGAGAGGATCCTACTCCTATGGAAGAGACTCCAACTTGCACGGGTGTCATCAGGTAAATTAAATATATTCATTACTGCAAATACCACACTGCGCTGTTATTGGCAGAAAAACACCACGCTATATTTTGTGATATGTGTGAAGAATTTCGGTATTATTTGGTGGTTGGGTATACCCTTCAGCTGCTCAGAGTGAGTAAACACAGCTTTTTAAGACCTAAATCCTAAGATATTTCACCTAGGATTCTGGACCTGCTTTAGGGCATGGGTCCCGCGGCCTGCCTATTGTGGAACCCTGCTTTAGGGCCTCTGCTTAAGGATACATGCCTGGGGGTACCTTCCTCTTTCTGTCGATGTGTTGTTGTTGGCATGGGGACAGAACTTGGCCTTCCCTTCCCTCTATGCCCCTGTCCTTCAGATCCCCCTCTCTCTCTCTCTCTCTCTCTCTCTCTCTCTCTCTCTCTCTCTCTCTCTCTCTCACACACACACTTCTACAGTACAGTACTCACAACAGAACACTAGTAGGTTGCCTTGCCGTATGCATTCCACATACTGGACACTATCTGTCACCAGCCCTCAACCTGACGTATGACAAGTGTGTGTGTGTGTGTGATTTTTTTAAAGCCTCTTACGTCATAAGAGTTAATGTTCCTCTCTATGGCTGAGACAGATCTGTGTCAGCCTTGTGTCTCCGAAGTCATTGAAAACAAAAGATGTCTCTGACCATCAGACGTCTGAAGCTCCTTAACACTTCGACTGCTACTGTAGGGATTATAAACTCTATCTACTGTAGGGGGTTATAACCTCTATCTACTGTAAGGGGTTATAACCTCTATCTACTGTAGGGGTTATATCCTCTATCTACTGTAGGGGTTATAACCTCTATCTACTGTAGGGGTTATATCCTCTATCTACTGTAGGGGGTTATATCCTCTATCTACTGTAGGGGTTATATCCTCTATCTACTGTAGGGGTTATATCCTCTATCTACTGTAGGGGTTATATCCTCTATCTACTGTAGGGGGTTATATCCTCTATCTACTGTAGGGATTATATCCTCTATCTACTTTAGGGGGTTATATCCTCTATCTACTGTAGGGGGTTATATCCTCTATCTACTGTAGGGGTTATATCCTCTATCTACTGTAGGGGTTATAACCTCTATCTACTGTAGGGGGTTATATCCTCTATCTACTGTAGGCGTTATATCCTCTATCTACTGTAGGGGGTTATAACCTCTATCTACTGTAGGGGGTTATATCCTCTATCTACTGTAGGGGTTATATCCTCTATCTACTGTAGGGGTTATAATCTCTATCTACTGTAGGGGTTATATCCTCTATCTACTGTAGGGGTTATATCCTCTATCTACTGTAGGGGTTATATCCTCTATCTACTGTAGGGGTTATAACCTCTATCTACTGTAGGGTTATATCCTCTATCTACTGTAGGCTTATATCCTCTATCTACTGTAGGGGTTATAACCTCTATCTACTGTAGGGGTTATATCCTCTATCTACTGTAGGGTTATATCCTCTATCTACTGTAGGGTTATAATCTCTATCTACTGTAGGGTTATATCCTCTATCTACTGTAGGGGTTATATCCTCTATCTACTGTAGGGGTTATAACCTCTATCTACTGTAGGGGTTATAACATCTATCTACTGTAGGGGTTATATCCTCTATCTACTGTAGGGGTTATAACCTCTATCTACTGTAGGGGTTATATCCTCTATCTACTGTAGGGGTTATATCCTCTATCTACTGTAGGGGTTATATCCTCTATCTACTGTAGGGGTTATATCCTCTATCTACTGTAGGGGTTATATCCTCTATCTACTGTAGGGGTTATAACCTCTATCTACTGTAGGGGTTATATCCTCTATCTACTGTAGGGGTTATAACCTCTATCTACTGTAGGGGTTATATCCTCTATCTACTGTAGGGGTTATATCCTCTATCTACTGTAGGGATTATATCCTCTATCTACTGTAGGGGTTATATCCTCTATCTACTGTAGGGGTTATATCCTATATCTACTGTAGGGGTTATAACCTCTATCTACTGTAGGGGTTATAACCTCTATCTACTGTAGGGGTTATATCCTCTATCTACTGTAGGGGTTATATCCTCTATCTACTGTAGGGGTTATATCCTCTCTCTACTGTAGGGGTTATAACCTCGATCTACTGTAGGGGTTATATCCTCTATCTACTGTAGGGTTATAACCTCTATCTACTGTAGGGTTATATCCTCTATCTACTGTAGGGGTTATATCCTCTATCTACTGTAGGGGTTATATCCTCTATCTACTGTAGGGGTTATATCCTCTATCTACTGTAGGGGTTATATCCTCTATCTACTGTAGGGGTTATATCCTCTATCTACTGTAAGGGTTATAACCTCTATCTACTGTAGGGGTTATAAGCTCTATCTACTGTAGGGGGTTATAACCTCTATCTACTGTAGGGGTTATATCCTCTATCTACTGTAGGGGTTATATCCTCTATCTACTGTAGGGTTATATCCTCTATCTACTGTAGGGTTATAACCTCTATCTACTGTAGGGTTATATCCTCTATCTACTGTAGGGTTATATCCTATATCTACTGTAGGGGTTATAACCTCTATCTACTGTAGGGGTTATATCCTTTATCTACTGTAGGGGTTATATCCTCTATCTACTGTAGGGGTTATATCCTATATCTACTGTAGGGGTTATAACCTCTATCTACTGTAGGGGTTATATCCTCTATCTACTGTAGGGGGTTATATCCTATATCTACTGTAGGGGTTATATCCTCTATCTACTGTAGGGGTTATATCCTTTATCTACTGTAGGGGTTATATCCTCTATCTACTGTAGGGTTATATCCTCTATCTACTGTAGGGGTTATATCCTCTATCTCTTGTAGGGGTTATATCCTCTATCTACTGTAGGGGGTTATATCCTCTATCTACTGTAGGGGTTATATCCTTTATCTACTGTAGGGGTTATATCCTCTATCTACTGTAGGGGTTATATCCTCTATCTACTGTAGGGGTTATATCCTCTATCTACTGTAGGGGTTATATCCTCTATCTACTGTAGGGGTTATATCCTCTATCTACTGTAGGGGTTATATCCTCTATCTACTGTAGGGGTTATAACCTCCATCTACTGTAGGGGTTATATCCTCTATCTACTGTAGGGGTTATAACCTCTATCTACTTTAGGGGTTATATCCTCTGTCTACTGTAGGGGTTATAACCTCTATCTACTGTAGGGTTATATCCTCTATCTACTGTAGGGTTATATCCTCTATCTACTGTAGGGTTATATCCTCTATCTACTGTAGGGGTTATATCCTCTATCTACTGTAGGGTTATATCCTCTATCTACTGTAGGGGTTATATCCTCTATCTACTGTAGGGGTTATATCCTCTATCTACTGTAGGGGTTATAACCTCTATCTACTGTAGGGGTTATATTCTCTATCTACTGTAGGGGTTATATCCTCTATCTACTGTAGGGGTTATATCCTCTTTCTACTGTAGGGGGTTATATCCTATATCAACTGTAGGGGTTATAACCTCTATCTACTGTAGGGGGTTATATCCTCTATCTACTGTAGGGGGTTATATCCTCTATCTACTGTAGGGGGTTATATCCTCTATCTACTGTAAGGGTTATATTCTCTATCTACTGTAGGGGTTATATCCTCTATCTACTGTAGGGGTTATATCCTCTATCTACTGTAGGGGTTATATCCTCTATCTACTGTAGGGGGTTATAACCTCTATCTACTGTAGGGGTTATATCCTCTATCTACTGTAGGGGTTATATCCTCTATCTACTGTAGGGGGTTATATCCTCTATCTACTGTAGGGGTTATATTCTCTATCTACTATAGGGGTTATATCCTCTATCTACTGTAAGGGTTAAAACCTCTATCTACTGTAGGGGGTTATATCCTCTATCTACTGTAGGGGGTTATATCCTCTATCTACTGTAGATGTTATATCCTCTATCTACTGTAGGGGTTATATCCTCTATCTACTGTAGGGGTTATATCCTCTATCAACTGTAGGGGTTATATCCTCTATCTACTGTAGGGGTTATAACCTCTATCTACTGTAGGGGTTATATCCTCTATCTACTGTAGGGGTTATAACCTCTATCTACTGTAGGGGGTTATATCCTCTATCTACTGTAGGGGTTATAACCTCTATCTACTGTAGGGGTTATATCCTCTATCTACTGTAGGTGTTATAACCTCTATCTACTGTAGGGGTTATATCCTCTATCTACTGTAGGGGTTATAACCTCTATCTACTGTAGGGGTTCTATCCTCTATCTACTGTAGGGGTTATAACCTCTATCTACTTTAGGGATTATATCCTCTATCTACTGTAGCGGCTGGCCTGTGTTTACTGTGTGACTGCGGTATGTACATGTATGAAACATTATAATGTCTTATATTGGTATAAGCATGTATGAAGCGTTATAATGTCTTATATTGGCATATACATGTATGAAGCATTATAATGTCTTATATTGGTATATACATGTATGAAGCATTATAATGTCTTATATTGGTATAAGCATGTAGGAAGCATTATAACGTCTTAAAATACAGAATTGTTTTTTTTGTGTGTATTTTTGACATGTTCTATAATTCAGGTCTCTTCTGTAAACGAGACCTTGGTCTCAGTATGACTCCCTGGTCAAATAAAGGTCAAATAAACACATAGTAAACACCTGGTCTTGTTCCTATTCACCCCATGTGGTCTGGGACAGTGTCAGCTTACCTTCGGAGTGCTGGGCAGCAGGATATAGCGTGCTTCTTCTCGTCTGTTCTAAGCTGAAGGCTTGATGGGAGAAAAGTGTCTGTTGTGATTGGCTGTCTTTTTTTTGTATCCTTCGTATTGAGCATGTTGCGTTTAGTAGTTCTCCCGCGGCTGGCCTGTGATTACTGTGGGCCCGCGGCTGGCCTGTGATTACTGTGGGCCCGCGGCTGGCCTGTGATTACTGTGGGCCCGCGGCTGGCCTGTGATTACTGTGGGCCCGCGGCTGGCCTGTGATTACTGTGGGACCGCGGCAGGACTGTGATTACTGTGAGACCGCGGCGGCCTGGGGTTACTGTGGGACCGCGGCAGGACTGTGATTACTGTGGGACTGCGGCGGCCTGGGATTACTGTGGGACCGCGGCAGGACTGTGATTACTGTGGGACCGCGGCAGGACTGTGAATACTGTGGGACCGCGGCAGCACTGTGTGTCGTTTGTCTATCTCCACCTCTTGGAAGACTTTATGCAAAGTGTCAAACCCTGCTATTCAGCTTTTCATTAAATGGGCCCCTTTCTTTGTCTTTACAGTCTCACAGTCTGAGAGATAGTTGGCAAGTCTAGACCACTCTGTCTGTCTAACAGAGAATGTGCCTTAGTGTTAGAGTGCATCCCAAATGGCACCCTATTCCCTATATTCCCCTATGGGCCCTGGTGTAAAGTACTGTACTACAATGGGAATAGGGTGCCATTTGGGACACTTCATTAGCTTTGTTCATCAGACATTCATGTCTGCACTGGCTACGGACGCCTTTACGTCTGAATCAATTCATTTATTCATTCATTTATGAATCGATTCATTTCTTTTCACCGAATCAATATTTCATCAGACCGTTCCACCTGATACTGATGTGTTACATAACAATGTATTGAAACTAGAAAAGGCAACTAAATGCAGTTGTAGGTGGGGACTGCTGAACGTCAGTAGCACCTCTGGAATCTGGAATATACGGTCATCTGAGTCGCACACACACACACACACACACACACACACACACACACACACACACACACACACACACACACACACACACACACACACACACACAGAAACACACAGAAAAACACACACACACACAAACACAAACAGACACTCACACACACACATACACACACACAAACAGACACTCACACACACACACACACACACACACACAGACACACACACACACACACACACACACACACACACACACACACACACACACACACACACACACACACACACACACACACACACACACACACACACAGACACACACACACACACACACAGAAACAGACACACACACACACACACACAGAAGGACACAGACATAGACACAGATACACACACTGGAATGCGCTCAGTTCTTCAGAAGGGCTTCTTCCTGGTATTTGGTTACTGAAGGGTCAAGGAGAAGGGCAACAGAGACGTGTGTGTGTGTGCGTGCGTGTGTGTGTGTGTTTCTGTGTGTGTGTGTCTGTGTGTGTGTGTGTGTGTGTGTCTGTGTGTGTGTGTGTGTGTGTGTGTGTGTGTGTGTCTGTGTGTGTGTGTGTTTCTGTGTGTGTGTCTGTGTGTGTGTGTGTCTGTGTGTGTGTGTGTGTGTGTGTGTGTGTGTGTGTGTGTGTGTGTCTGTGTGTGTGTGTGTGTTTCTGTGTGTGTGTGTGTGTGTGTGTGTGTGTGTTTCTGTGTGTGTTTCTGTGTGTGTTTCTGTGTGTGTGTGTTTCTGTGTGTGTTTCTGTGTGTGTGTGTGTGTCTGTTTGTGTGTGTGTGTGTGCGCACGCACGTATGTGAATGAAAGCGGGATTCGTTTACAACATCTTGTTCTCTGTCCTCCTCCTCACGGCCAGTCCAGACTCAGCTCTTATTGCTGCAGGCCCTGGCCAATGGGCTCTAAGGAGGAAGCACAAGCCCACTTGTACTGACTAAAATAAGTTTCATCTCCTGTTATTGACCTGAATCTCTTCATACTATCTAATGCTGAATGCCTGAATCTCTTCATACTATCTAATGCTGAATGCCTGAATCTCTTCATACTGTCTAATGCTGAATGCCTGAATCTCTTCATACTATCTAATGCTGAATGCCTGAATCTCTTCATACTATCTAATGCTGAATGCCTGAATCTCTTCATACTGTCTAATACTGAATGCCTGAATCTCTTCATACTATCTAATACTGAATACATTAATCTCTTCATACTATCTAATGCTGAATGCCTGAATCTCTTCATACTATCTAATGCTGAATGCCTGAATCTCTTCATACTGTCTAATACTGAATGCCTGAATCTCTTCATACTATCTCATGCTGAATACATTAATCTCTTCATACTATCTAATACTGAATGCCTGAATCTCTTCATACTATCTAATACTGAATGCCTGAATCTCTTCATACTATCTAATACTAAATGCCTGAATCTCTTCATACTATCTAATGCTGAATACCTGAATCTCTTCATACTATCTAATGCTGAATACAAGAATCTCTGCTCTAAAGATTTTATGGTGATTGTTATAATTAGGGGCTCTATACCTACTCTATAGTACATTGTTACCATACTTTGCAGATTTGATTGAATCTGTCCCTAATAAGTTATTGCAATTAGAAGTGTCTGACAAGGAAAACAGTCCGTCCATATTTCTAGAAACGTCGTTTTTATCAGGAGGTAATCTATTTCTGTCAGCCAAAATAACAAAACCAAGCACTTCACACGTTCCACAGTTTTAGTTGTTGTTTGATTTGTTAGATTAATCCAGTTTTTTTTGTGATTTTTTTTCTACTCGTTTCTTTGCGCAGCCTGTCTTCCCAGCGACTCTCTCTCCTCACTTTAAATGACGTTTAAAAGTGTTAATTGCCCCATGTTAAGAGCTGAGATTCCAAAAGGCATGTTATGTGTGTGTGTGTGTGTGTGTGTGTGTGTGTGTGTGTGTGTGTGTGTGTGTGTGTGTGTGTGTGTGTGTGTGTGTGTGTGTGCCTGCTTGTGAAGGAAATGGGACTGTGGTACGACAGTATGAAGACACGCCTGAAGCTTTGATTTGATCTGAAGATTCCACTTCCTCCTTCACCTGCTATTCTCAGAGGTTTCCACTTCCTCCTTCACCTGCTATTCTCAGAAGCTTCCTGCTCTTCTCACGCCGTTTTACCTCTCACTGTCTATATCCCAAATGGCGCCCTATTCCCTTTACAGTGCACTACTTTTAACCAGGGCCAATAGGACTCTGGTCAAAAGAAGTGCACTATATTGAGAATAGGAGACATTGTACGTCTGGAGGTAAAAGTCTCACACAGCCATCACACTGACACGTCTCTTAGATTCCTGCACTCACAATTCTCAGTTAAACTGTTCGTTGGTAATGAATGAGCACTTACGTTTCCAGCCTTGGGAATTAGAATGTGCAACTGTAATCGAACTGTAATCTAATGGAAGATTGTCAGACTCCATGGTTAGGTGCTTGATCCAGTTAATGCTGTACAGTAGCTAACCATGTCTACAGGCAGTTAGATTTGGGTATGTCGTTTTAGTTGAAAATTGAAAAAAAAAGGGACAGATCCTTAAGAGTATTTATTAACCATAATGGTTCCTGTAAGTCGCTCTGGATAAAACCGTCTGCTAAATGACATAAATGTAAATAAATAATAATAATAATAATAATAATAATAACAGAAGAGCTGTTGATCCTGCCAAACACACACGGACTCACTATGCACTCTATGGGAAATATCAGGACTGAGATATTTGGATTGACTCTTGTTCAATCAACTGAAATATCAGAGAGCTTTGAAGGACTGAAAGCAAATAAAGAGGAGGAATTGGACCCAGAGTGATTCTACTGAAGATCTCAATTCTGCCTTTAACATTCAACATGTTGCTATCGACAATGTGTGTGTAGCCAGTGTTGCCAACAAATGCCCAGGGGAAGTTGCTAGAGTTAGGTTTATTTGTTGCTAAATGACGTTGTGATATCATTGCGTAATAACGTAAAACTGCATCATTACATAGAATAACGCGATAACGTTACTCAAGTTGACTGG
>CM059815.1:42567632-42570132 GCA_030435695.1 Brachymystax lenok tsinlingensis
TCTTAAATGGTTTCTATTTATTTATCAACCAAAGCGTGATAGCTGATTAAGGCAAACCGCTTTGAACTGCTCACGATGGCGGCACTGCACCGCGGAACAAAGAGAGAGAGACAGAGAGAGGAGAGAGAGACAGAGAGAAGAGAGAGAGACAGAGAGACAGAGACAGAGAGAGGAGAGAGAGACAGAGAGAAGAGAGAGAGACAGAGAGACAGAGACAGAGAGAGGAGAGAGAGACAGAGAGACAGAGACAGAGAGAGGAGAGAGGAGAGAGAGACAGAGAGAGACAGAGAGAGAGAGAGAGAGAGAGAGAGAGAGAGAGAGAGAGAGAGAGAGAGAGAGAGAGAGAGAGAGAGAGAGAGAGAGAGAGAGACAGAGAGAGGAGAGAGAGAGAGAGAGGAGAGAGAGAGAGAGAGGAGAGAGAGAGAGAGAGAGAGAGACAGTGAGAGAGAGAGAGAGAGAGAGACTGGGTTTCAATCGGCTGAGACCACACCACACACCAACCTCTGTCACTGTGGGTTTCAATGGGCTGAGACCACAACACACACCAACCTCTGTCACTGTGGGTTTCAATGGGTTGAGAACACATCACACACCAACCTCTGTGCCACAGATATTGATGGTCACCAAGCATGCCTGTCTGTCTGCCTGTCTGCCTGTCTACCTGTCTGCCTGTCTGCCTGTCTGCCTGTTGCTGTGAAGCTTAGAGGTGTCTGTAACTATACCTAGCTGTGTATTGACAGGCCGGGCCTGTGATGTGTCTGTAACTATACGTAGCTGTCTATTGCCAGGCCGGGCTGTGGTGTGTCTGTAACTATACGTAGCTGTCTATTGCCAGGCTGGGCTGTGGTCTGTCTGTAACTATACGTAGCTGTCTATTGCCAGGCTGGGCTGTAGTGTGTCTGTAACTATACGTAGCTGTCTAGGGCCAGGCTGGGCTGTGATGTGTCTGTAACTATACATTGTAGCTGTCTAGGGCCGGGCTGGGCTGTGGTGTGTCTAACTATACGTAGCTGTCTATTGCCAGGCTGGGCTGTAGTGTGTCTGTAACTATACGTAGCTGTCTAGGGCCAGGCTGGGCTGTGATGTGTCTGTAACTATACATAGTAGCTGTCTATTGACAGGCTGGGCTGTAGTGTGTCTGTAACTATACGTAGCTGTCTAGGGCCGGGCTGGGCTGTGGTGTGTCTGTAACTATACGTAGTAGCTGTCTATTGCCAGGCTGGGCTGTGGTGTGTCTGTAACTATACGTAGTAGCTATCTAGGGCCAGGCTGGTCTGTAGTGTGTCTGTAACTATACGTAGTAGCTATCTAGGGCCAGGCTGGTCTGTAGTGTGTCTGTAACTATACGTAGTAGCTGTCTAGGGCCAGGCTGGTCTGTAGTGTGTCTGTAACTATACGTAGTAGCGGTCTATTGACAGGCTGGGCTGTGATGTGTCTGTAACTATACATTGTAGCTGTCTAGGGCCAGGCTGGGCTGTGGTGTGTCTGTAACTATACATTGTAGCTGTCTAGGGCCAGGCTGGGCTGTGGTGTGTCTGTAACTATACGTAGTAGCTGTCTATTGACAGGCTGGGCTGTGATGTGTCTGTAATTATACGTAGTAGCTGTCTATTGACAGGCTGGTCTGTAGTGTGTCTGTAACTATACGTAGTAGCTGTCTATTGCCAGGCTATGCTGTGGTGTGTCTGTAACTATACGTAGTAGCTATCTAGGGCCAGGCTGGTCTGTAGTGTTTTCTGTAACTATACGTAGCTGTCTAGGGCAGGCATGGCTGTGGTGTGTCTGTAACTATACGTAGTAGCTGTCTATTGCCAGGCTATGCTGTGGTGTGTCTGTAACTATACGTAGTAGCTGTCTAGGGCCGGGCTGGGCTGTGACCAGGACCTCTTTCAGCATCAGTCAGCTCTGAGTTCCTCCATGTGTAGTGTAGCTGACTGCTGGTTTGAGTTAGTTAACCAATCTAGGGACTGGGGGCTACTCTCTATGGATAGCTGGGCTGTGGTCTGTTTGTGTCTGTGTTGCCTGTGTGTGTATTGGTCAGCTGGAACCGGTGTACAGGTGTTCTCTGCTTCACCGGCACCCCGTCATAATGAATTACTCCTTTCTGGGAAACAATGGCCTCTCTCCAACCTCCTCCCCTCTCTCCTCTCTCCCCCCTCCTCCCCTCTCTCCCCTTCGTCACTTCCCTCCTTACCTTCTCCCTGTCTCCACCTCACTCTCACCCCTCCTCTCTCTCTCTCTCTCTCTCTCTCTCCCTATCTCCCCCCTCACCCACATATCATACCACAACACTGTAGAACAGAACAGGAACACATATCATACCACAACACTGTGGAACAGAACAGGAACACATATCATACCACAACACTGTAGAACAGAACAGGAACACCTATCATACCACAACAGTCTTCTCCTTATCATGAGTCACATCAGACAGTCCTATAGTTTTCCCACACTACTAGTGAGCCTAGCGCCTGTGAGGTTGCCATCTCTCTCCAGG
>CM059815.1:42572632-42592632 GCA_030435695.1 Brachymystax lenok tsinlingensis
TTTAAGGGGAAGCATTTAAATGTCTTGGAATGGCCTAGTCAAAGCTCAGACTTCAATCCAATTGAGAAATCTGTGGTATGACTTAAAGATTGCTGTACACCAGCGTAACCCATTGAACTTGAAGGAGCTGAAGTAGTTTTGCCTTGAAGAATTGGTCAAATTCCCAATGGCTAGATGTGCTGAGCTTATAGAGACTTACCCCAAGAGACTTGCAGCCAGCTGTAATATCTGCAAAAGGTGGCTCTACAAAGTATTGACTTTTGGGGGTGAATAGTTATGCACGCTCAAGTTTTCAGTTTTTTTGTCTTATTTCTTGTTTGTTTAACAATAACACAATATTATGCATCTTCAAAGTGGTAGGCATGTTGTGTAAATCAAATGATACAAACCACCCCAAAAAATGATTTTAATTCCAGGTTGTAAGGCAACAAAATAGGAACATTGCCAAGGGGGGGTGAATACTTTCGCAAGCCACTGTAGCCTACGCCAGGGCTCTCCAACCCTGTTCCTGGAGAGGTACCCTCCTGTAGGTTTTAACTCCAACCCCAGTTGTAACTAACCTGGTTCAGTTTACCAACCAACTAATTATTAGAATCAGGTATGCTAGATTACGGTTGGAGCGAAAACCTACAGGACAGTATCTCTCCAGGAACAGGGCTAGAGAGTCCTGGACTAGATAGAAACAGGGTTGGAGAGCCCTGGACTAGATAGATGTAAACCTACAGGATGGTATCTCTCCAGGAACAGGGTTGGAGAGCCCTGGACTAGATAGATGTAAACCTACAGGATGGTATCTCTCCAGGAACAGGGTTAGAGAGCCCTGGACTAGATAGATGTAAACCTACAGGATGGTATCTCTCCAGGAACAGGGTTGGAGAGTCCTGGACTAGATAGATGTAAACCTACAGGATGGTATCTGGTCTAAAGTAGTGCACTACATAGGTGCCAAATGTGATGCATTCATAGTCCTGTGTTATAAATGTCTACCCCTCTGTTATAAATACCAAGGCAAGGAGCCTTAATCCTTCACGGGACAGTTCCTCTCTCTTCTCTCCTCTCTCTCTTCTCTCCTCTGTTCAGGTGCGAGTCATTTATCTTGGTTAATATCAGGCGCTGGATGCCAGCTGGGTACAACAGCTCGTTATCTCTGAAAGAATGAAGGTGTGAGGGTGGTGGGGTGATGGTGGTGTGAGGGTGGTGGGGTGATGGTGGTGTGAGGGTGGTGGGGTGATGGTGGTGTGAGGGTGGTGGGGTGATGGTGGTGTGAGGGTGGGGTGGTGATGGTGGTGTGAGGGTGGTGGGGTGATGGTGGTGTGAGGGTGGGGTGGTGATGGTGGTGTGAGGGTGGTGGGGTGATGGTGGTGTGAGGGTGGGGTGGTGATGGTGGTGTGAGGGTGGGGGTTGATGAAGGTGTGAGGGTGGTGGGGTGATGGAGGTGTGAGGGTGGTGGGGTGATGGAGGTGTGAGGGTGGGGGTTGATGAAGGTGTGAGGGTGGTGGGGTGATGGAGGTGTGAAGTTGGTGTGAGGGTGATGGGGTGATGGAGGTGTGAGGGTGGTGGGGTGATGGTGGTGTGAGGGTGGTGGGGTGATGGTGGGGTGAGGGTGGTGGGGTGATGGTGGTGTGAGGTGGTGGGGTGATGGTGGTGTGAGGGTGGGGTGGTGATGGTGGTGTGAGGGTGGTGGGGTGATGGTGGTGTGAGGTGGGGTGGTGATGGTGGTGTGAGGGTGGTGGGGTGATGGTGGTGTGAGGGTGGGGTGGTGATGGTGGTGTGAGGTGGGGGTTGATGAAGGTGTGAGGGTGGTGGGGTGATGGAGGTGTGAGGGTGGTGGGGTGATGGAGGTGTGAAGGTGGGGGTTGATGAAGGTGTGAGGGTGGTGGGGTGATGGAGGTGTGAAGTTGGTGTGAGGGTGATGGGGTGATGGAGGTGTGAGGTGGTGGGGTGATGGTGGTGTGAGGGTGGTGGGGTGATGGTGGGGTGAGGGTGGTGGGGTGATGGTGGGGTGATGGAGGTGTGAGGGTGGGGGTGATGGTGGTGTGAGGGTGGGGTGATGGTGGTGGGGTGATGGTGGGGTGAGGGTGGTGGGGTGATGGTGGGGTGTGGGTGGTGGGGTGATGGTGGGGTGATGGAGGTGTGAGGGTGATGGAGGTGTGAGGGTGGTTTGAGGAGGTGTGAGGGTGGGGGTGATGAAGGTGTGAAGGTGGTGGGGTGATGGAGGTGTGAGGGTGGTGGGGTGATGGTGGGGGTGATGTGGGGTGGGGGTGATGTGTGTGTGTTTGGGGGCGATTTGGGGTGGGGTGGGGGGGTAACTTTATGTAAGACAAGAGTCCTTTTGTTTTAGCAGTCTGAAGGCCCCCGTCTTATTTTCCCAGGCCATCTCCCAAATCGCACCCTATTCCCTATGTAGTGCACTACTTTTGACCAGAGCCCTGTGGGTCCTAGTGCACTATATAGTGAATAGGGCACCATTTGAGTGGAAGACCGACTTAACGGGGACCCAGGAGCAGGCCTGTAATTGGCCTGTTTAGCCTGTTTAACATGTGAATTGGGATCTAGTAGAGCATATCTAAGTCTGTTGTGAGAGGCCCAGTGACTGGAATTCAGATTAGGCCAAACACTTTCTCTACTAGATCAACTACACCAATTAGTTCAGTCACTGGGAAGTTCGAACAAGTATATCCTTAAAGTTGGGAAATCTTTTCTTGTGCTCGTACAATCTCTCTCGTGCGCTTGCTCTCTCTCTCCTCTCATCGCCCAGCGGGGGAACATTCTAGTCCCATCTTCTGCTAGTTTTTTCTTTTTTTCTTGTCTTTTCTTTCGTAAGAATTCAACGAACCTACACGCACTTGTTGTTGGTGAATAATTTAACTTGATTAGGAGAACAATGTTAGTCTAGTAGAGTTTAGTCAGGAGATACGATGGCTGCTTGGGGTAAGTGGACTATATCCACAGGCAGTTGAGGTCAGACGCTAGTTACTCAGTATCAGACTCTGAGCTGGGCTTTCTGGTGGACAACGTCCTGATATGGACACTACCTTGTTGTTGTTTTCGTTATCAAGGTAATTTTTTTGTAATGTATACCAGGTGTAGTTAGTTATTAAATAAGTAGATTGAAATGAAAACTTTTATTTAACATTTTTGTTAATTTTGTTTATTAGGGTTTGAGATTCAATATTTGAAGTCGGGTATGTAAAGGTCTGCATGTGACGAAACTTAAAACCTTGACAATGTATTTTTATTGATTCCATACAACCTTGTGAATATTTAAATTATCTTCAGATATTTTGTCATGTGTAATAATAATTGTATTTCTCAGTGTCCTATTATTTGAACACCTGTCGGTGATATTCTTATCATTCTAACTCTGAATTGTTATTCCTTCAGTGAAGTGGTGCATCTTTAAAACCAAGGCGCTAACTTGTTCTAAATGTTACTGTTGTGTCTCTGCATTTTGTTGTCGAGGACTGTGTGTGAGGATTGTAGTTTTCTGAGCTGCTCACTTCATGCGCCTCAACCTGACTTCACACTGGAGTACAGCGCGAGGGGTACTTTACGCTTAGCGACCGGTGTGTTCCTATCCTGTGTTTAGTATGTTAACGTCTCTCTGTCCTGTCTTGTCCTGTCTTGTATGTTAACGTCTCTCTGTCCTGTCCTGTCCTGTATGTTAACGTCTCTCTGTCCTGTCCTGTCTGTTAACGTCTCTCTGTCCTGTCCTGTCTGTTAACGTCTCTCTGTCCTGTCCTGTCTGTTAACGTCTCTCTGTCCTGTCTTGTATGTTAACGTCTCTCTGTCCTGTCTTGTATGTTAACGTCTCTCTGTCCTGTCCTGTCCTGTCTGTTAACGTCTCTCTGTCATGTCCTGTCTGTTAACGTCTCTCTGTCCTGTGTGTTACAGCCGAGCCTCCTGGCAGGAGAAATGGGCATGGGCAGCCCTGGGGCTGTGTCGCCCACCAAGCCTGGATCCCAGTATTACCAGCACTACAACAACAACCCTCGCCGGAGACCACTGCACAGCGACAACATGGGTGAGCTCAGCCCCCGACCCTCACGCCACTCCGCCAGGCTCTCAGCCCCCGACCCTCACACCACTCCGCCAGGCTCTCAGCCCCCGACCCTCACACCACTCCGCCAGGCTCTCAGCCCCCGACCCTCACACCACTCCACCAGGCTCTTAGCTCCTGCTCTTTTCTTCCTCCTCCTCCTCTTCCTCCTCCTCCTCTTCCTCCTCCTCCTCTTCCTCATCTTCCTCCTCCTTCTCCTCTTCCTCCTCCTCCTCCAACTCCTCTTCCTCTTTCTCCTCCTCCTCTTCCTCCTCCTCCTCCTCCTCCTCCTCCTCCTCCACCTCCTCTTTCTCCTCCTCCTACTCCTCCTCCTCCTCCTCCTCTTCTTCCTCCTCCTCTTCCTCTTCCTCCTCCTCTTCCTCCTCTTCCCATGTCTTCCTCCTCCTCCTCTTCCTCCTCTTCCTCCTCCTCCTCTTCCTCCTCATCTTCCTCCTCCTCCTCTTCCTCCTCCTCTTCCTCCTCCTCCTCCTCCTCTTCCTCCTCTTCCTCCTCCTCTTCCTCCTCCTCTTCCTCCTCCTCCTCTTCCTCCTCTTCCTCCTCCTTCTCCTCCTCCTCCACCTCCTCTTCCTCTTTCTCCTCCTCCTCTTCCTCCTCCTCCTCTTCCTCCTCTTCCTCCTCCTCCTCCTCTTCTTCCCCCTCTTCCTCCTCTTCCTCCTCCTCCTCTTCCTCCCCCTGCTCTATCCCTCCAACCTCTCTCACTGTGGTCTCACTGGACGTGCGTTCGTGAGGGCAGTTGAACAGCCTAAGAGACATTTGCTTCTGTATATGTCATGTCACCATCAGTCTATACACTACCTGTTGGGTCATAATGTGATATCCATGTAATACAAGAACACTTTTTACACATTCAGTTTCACAAAGTGACTGCACTTAAGTATAGTTATCTTTATAATAAATGTAATATCAGAACTGAGTCTAAATTAATATCAAAGTTGTTTAAAAAATAAATAAATGTATAGATCATGAACTGTCACACACGTTGTGTGTTCAACCTACATTGCTTTTTAATTAATATTATCCATTCTAAGTATCCACAGTCAGTCAGACTTCTTGGAAAGTCAAAAGCTTCCGTGTGACATTGTTTGGGTGGAAAACCTAAAAGAGGAAATTATAAATAAAGTGACGATAAATATCATGCCTTGCAGTGGCAGCTTTAAGAGGTGTCAGCCCCCGGTTAGGACTGTTATGGTGACCATATTACCACCACACCGGCAGTCACGAGTCATGACCGCAGTGAAATTCCACGTGACCGTTGAGTCACAGTAACTAGGCTTTTCCAAAACTTTGCTCTGATGCTGCTGATGGTCATTAGTAGCCTACCAAACTTGCTAACGGCCAGTCGCTAACTGCCTGGTACTCAGCGCTCGGTTGTCGCTCTAATCACTCTGACATCAATGCAAATGCAATGGAAAATCCAATCAAACCGTTAATGAGAGCCCTGGCATCCAGAGTTTGAGCGGAATAGAATTACCTGTTGGGCAGTGAGAGCCAGCTCCTCATAGCTGGTTGATGCATGGAATAAAATAAATAAGTGTTCCTATGAGCCTATGTTGCGCTACATTTCTATAGGCTATGCGATTGTGTGAGAAAACAGAGTTGTGATGGCCTCTATTAAAAAGAGGAGGATCCCATCAGCTTTCTACAGACTAGGCCTGATATATTTATTTCTCAACTTTCCTAATATTAAGCACATTGCTTCGCTTTACAAACCGGAGTAGCCTACCTGGGTGGCGGGAAAATGAACCGCGGGAAAAGCGTCCTCCATTCGCTATTCAAGTGCATAAAAAATTACGTATTTTTTTCCTCTTCCCCTGTTCCGACAGGTGCATGATAATTGCCCATTCGAAATCAAAACTCTCACACGTATATTATTTAGTATATGTAAAGGCAAGATTAAATTGAGAATAGTCTGCTGGGTCGCATGCATCAGCCCATAGGCTTATATGGATGAGCCAGTCACACTTCATATGCAATGTAGACTATGGGATGGTAGCTAGCCATGCGCACCGACGCAATGCACGCAACACTAAATACTTCCTCCAAGCTAGCTAACCACTGTAGCTAGTATTGACTTTATAATTACATCACAATGGATTAGCTAGTTTCCATTAGACAGCTGCCGATGTTAGTGCAGTGTCCTTAGCTAGCTAAATAGATATGTTGTGCTAGCTAGCGAATATGCTAGCATTGACTTGCTAGCTAAACATTTGGCAATGGGCTGGCACTGGCAGTATGGGATTATGGAAAGGGAATTAAATAGTTTATTCATCATCTTGCTAGATAGTTGTGGCCATCTGGCTAGTATCAACAAGGGCATTCTACAAAATAGCAACATTAGCACAGATAGCTTGGAATCTAGACCATAAGCAATATGCATAGACATGCATTGCCAAACAACGCTACTGCCACCTTCTGGTTTGGAGTATTTTAACAAGGCTGAGCGGCTGACAACTTCCAAGGTCTTTGCTGTGTGAACACAAAAGAGATTGACTGCCGACACTGTTCAGAGGTGCTAAGTACTGTCAGCAGGCAAACGTTTTCACAATCCTACTCGTGTGTCTGAGCTTTAAAGTGACCAAATAACTATAGGCCCAGTGAAATGTGTTCTTATAAGTGCAGTCATTGCGCAATTGTGTTTTGACTGGCCACTATTTAAAAGAGGATCACAGCTCTTTTGTAATGCTATATTTATGTCTCAACTGAACTTAAAATTAAGCACATTAATCCACTTTAGAACCGGTGTAGTTTACCCGGCATGTTAAAAACTTAACTGCTTCCTGCATTCACTATTCGAGTGCAGGCTACAGATTACATGTTTTTTTTTTTTTGTGGGACATTCTAAATAAATAAAAAATTCCACACATATTAGTAGGCTATAAGACCAGTTTAAATTTAAAATAGTTTAATGGGTGAGAATATTATCTAGTGCTTGTCAAATTGTGAATGAGAGACTGATGAAGTGTGTGCAGCCTGCGTAAGAAACAGAGCAGAGTGCAAGCCTTTCATTAGACTTTTTTTCAAATCATCGTTAAGTCGCATCATGCAGCCTTAGAATGTATTACAAATCAAAACAAATAGCCTAAGGTTTGTATCATAACTAAAGTTGCATAAATAACTCTAAATTAAGCAAATTATAACTACGCTAAACGCTGAACAAAGAATAGCCACGTGCGCACTCCTTCGGAAATCATTTTGTGAAACAAAATCCTTTCTATTTTATTCAGCAATGTTCAATTGTATTCTTCTTACTATAAAATAATGTAAAAATAATTCCACAGGAATTATAAGCAAATCTTGTCTAGTATAAGCAAATTATATTATAAGCAAATCTTGAACTAGTATATCCCACAGCCATTTGGCATAGCCAGATCAGGACCTAACATCAGGAGGACTATTCTGTTCTTCTGAAATACATATCCTTCATATCATAATGTTTCTTTAGACCTGTCTAGAATAAATAGTGGATTTATTGTGATTGTTTAGGCTATATTAAATGGGTTTATTATACTTTTTGAAAAATGCACACGTTTCAAAAGGTCCGTATCAGTGGCTTGTAGGCTGTGTGTAGAAGGCAGGAGATGCTACACGTGTTTATGTTAATTAACGGTCAATTACCGTGAGACCGGCAGTTATTTGCATGACAGTTACCGCCTGACAAACAAATGTCCTACCCCCAATATGAAGGGAATTATTTTGCGTTGTGGATAGCTATATTTGTGGTTTACTTGGCTGTATGTTGTCATGCTTAGGCTTCCTTCTTTATTGAGCCAGGCCCAATAAGCTATTACTTTGTGAAGTGGCTAGATCAGTCATTGAGTTTGTTCAGTCTTGATCATGTGAATGGACATTTCAATAGAAAAAAATATTATGAGGTTGTCAATAAAAACGTGCCACTGAACTGTGTTTAATTCTTGTTTTTTCAGAGGTCCAGACAAAGAAAGTTCGGAAAGTTCCCCCCGGTTTGCCTTCCTCAGTAAGTCATATTTTTATTTTATTGTAATGTTGTGTTGAACTGTGGCTTGAATTAATTGTACACACACACACACATTTTTATTCCCATGAGTTTCTTTATTATTAACTTTATTAATATACAATGACACCATTGAACAAGATCCGCAATAATGACTGTATAAAATAAATCATTCAAATACTGAGCTATATTTTATGCAAAACCAAAAGGGAAACTATATTATTTGATACTAATACAATTGCTCAGAGAAAGAGATTGTATTTAACAAGTAACCGTTTATTTTTTTTCAGAAAGGTAGGGGGTCAAGATTAATTCAGGACTATCCGTAATCATGGTAGCATCCGCATGAATGTGCAAACATATTCTATTCTTATTTACAATAAAAGTGACTCCAAATTGACACAATACATTATTTACCATTTAATTTCTATTGGACACAAAATAATCTGAAACACAACCAGACTAACAGCAAATGCATCCAACACGTTTGTAGAGTGACAAGCTTGACGTAGTCATTGCGTACACGGAATATGTGGCCAAATACTACACTTCTGAGTACTCTATTTATACAAATCTTTAGGGGTGTGAATAATTTTGAGCCCTACCTTTCTTTGTGCAATTGTATTAGTATAAAATAGTATAATGATTTTGTTTTTCTTTGAACAATATAGCTCAGTTTTTTAGATATTTTATACAATCATTGTTGCTCCTCATTATCAAGGGTGTCAATAATTTCAGACCCCACTGTATATTACATAGAATATATTATGCGATATACATTAAATATATAATAATTGTATTAGACTTCCTAACGGCATGGTTTCTTGCCTTGAATTAAAATACTCCTCTGAAAGAAATACACACCACCGATTATACCTTTTTCAAAACCTGGGACTTTGTAGAAACAGCTTGCTATTATTTACGTACGTCCAGGAAAAGACATTGTTTGGACATTGAGATGGCTATTGTTTAAGGCTTATACCCACTTAATTATAAGTTAATGATGCTAAAATATATGGCTTGTCATAAGAAGGCCTTTGCCACCGTCTCTAAGCTCTGTGGGAGACTGGGAGTCTACAGCACTAGGTTCGTGTTGCTTTGTCCTTGGTTTCCCTCACTGGGAGAAAAGTATCAAGGAAAAAATCCTTCCCTAAGAAGCATTTGGGGAAAGCCAATGTTGTTCATCTTTTGTTATGCCTCAAATGATGTTATAAGGGATGCTTATTCCACTATCTAGATAAACATATTAGGCGCTGATTTCTTTGTCAGGTCCAGAGTAGAATAGAGAAGACAAATCTCGGCCGTTTGAATGTATTAAGATCAGAAGCCTGTTTTGTTGCCACCAGGTTGGAGTAGTCACGACAGGTTTTTTCTGTCTCGTTGCCAACTGAAAGAAGATTTTACGGTTTATATTTTTGTTTGCTGTGCGTAATGTTGTGGTTGTGGGGGGTTTTGGCCTGAGAATGCCTTGACTTGGCCAGCATGACAGCCTCGCTGAAAGACATTTTCATGCATTTGGCATTTTCAAGACCTGTTACCGTAAAGCTCTGACTCAGGTTTTACTGTAAGTTTTGTGTCAGTTTGTGTCTTTCTTTCTGACATAACTTTTCAAATTTTCCTGAAATGTCACTTTGTCTATTTTTGCAACGCTTTTTTTGTTTTGGTGACAAACCCCCACTAGACTTTTTCTAAAGGGCACAGCTGGGTTTCGGTGCATGTCATTTTTGTTCAACAAAGATTACCAAGACCTTTGCTGTAATCCGACATTTGCTGGTGTGGATAAATTATATTACAATCAAATACTATTTATTTTCAACAGGGAAGGGTATTCAATCAATAATAGCACCGATGTGTTAGCAAGCTTACATACTAAATATTAAATCATTACACATTCTTTAGACATATTTAAGCCTAGGTGGAAAGATGCCAAGAATGCCGAGTCAAAAACCTGTTTTCCCTGTAAAGCTACTGGTAACATACCATGTGTTAAAATTATATTTACTTTTTAACAATGTACTCATTTTGATTGTCAATCAATGGATGCCAATTTGACATATCTACTAAAGTATTGTATAATTTATTATAATATATTTAGATTGTTATCATATATAATTTATGAAGATTTTGTTGATTGTTATTTTAGAAATACATTTATTTCTTACATAGGTAAATTTGTATAATAGATATTTATTTATTCAAGACATTTAAACAAAAACAATGCATTTTTTACTGCAAAATGTCTGATGGATATGACATGAACTGAACATGCTTTCCCTGGTCTCCTGTCAGGACGTTTTTCAGGTCTATTGTTATATAAAAGCTGCAAAAGCTATATATATATATATATAAGGCTCTATCGTTTGTGTTATATTTTTTTGTTGCGCATGTCTTTGATCATTAGCATGGTAACATAGATGTAGTGGTGACTCCAGATGCACCTGCTAATATTCCTTCTTTCTCTTAAAATCGATCCAACTTTTCTGTAGTGTCCGTCATTACAAAATGAATAAAGAGGGATGACCTATGTCTTAAGCATCCGCCTTTTTCATCAGTGGCCAAAAACTATTGTATGTCTCAATGATCTTCACTTGACCCTCACTGGTACCTACTCTGATAAATATCTCTTGAATGGATCTTTCTTTTTCTATTATTTTATGCCAAAATGTGTTTGCTAGTGAAGTTGATTTGCTTGAAGAACAATTGCGCTGTCAGTAGAGAGAAACCTTGGAATAATGTGGTAATATATAAATGGAAAGCTAGTTTACATTAGCAGGGTGAAGTTTGTCCTCCCCATAGAATGGTGGCATAGCCCCTCTAGTAATTTAATAGGATCTGTATGGTTGTTTTGTCTTTTATTTCGTTTGCTTCATGGTGTTTTAGAGATGTTGTATCTTATATATTTACACTATGTAATGCTTTCTTTCTTTCACAAGATGGAGAAAGTGTCATTTGTAATTTCGGACATCTGGCAGTTGACACGATGGACTATTATACTGAGTGACTCATAGGATTTTATTAGTAATTGAGAAATATATGTATATTTTTTTTTAAGAATTTGAAAAAAAAAATCAACCTTGATAAAATGAAAAAAGGCTAGAAATGTTTTCTCCATCACCTGTGATTCTAGGACATTCTTGAATATACAGGTCATTTTCCATAACTTTGTGGCATCAATTGATCTCCGTTGTATAAATAAATTGATGGAAAAAAGGAATACCTTTGATCAATAATCCATGTTAGACGGTGTCTTTGTATTGAAGGACTACAGACAGATAGAATCATTCATTAGAGAGAGATAGTTAGATAGGTTTACCTAGCTGTTGACGCTTCTGTCTAAGCCACATCAGGGCTGTTTTGATTTTTTTATTCACGTCGGTTCCTGTATCTAATGTTGTTTAAAGTCGAGAGAGTTAATTAAATGAGGTCTAGCAGAAGGTACAAAACGGATCTTGGTAACTGGAAAGCTGTAGTGTTCTATTAGCTCTCCTGCCCCCTGCAGTCCTGTGTTGGTACTACATCTCATTCTCCAGCCCTGTGTTGGTACTACATCTCATTCTCCAGTCCTGTGTTGGTACTACGTCTCATTCTCCAGTCCTGTGTTGGTACTACATCTCATTCTCCAGTCCTGTGTTGGTACTACATCTCATTCTCCAGCCCTGTGTTGGTACTACATCTCATTCTTCAGTCCTGTGTTGGTACTACATCTCATTCTCCAGTCCTGTGTTGGTACTACATCTCATTCTCCAGCCCTGTGTTGGTACTACATCTCATTCTCCAGTCCTGTGTTGGTACTACGTCTCATTCTCCGTCTCAATTTTATTATCTGAGGGCATTTGTGGTTTGATCTGTCTGCCTGTCTGTCTGTGCGTCTGTCTGTCAGTCAGGAAGGGTCTGTCTGTCTGTCTGCCTGTCGGGACAGTTTGTCTGTCTGCCTGTCTGTTTGTGCGTCTGTCCGGGAAGGTCTGTCTGTCTGTCCGTCTGTCTGGATTGTCATACACCTATTAATTACATCAGAGAATGTATCTACGTACGATTTAATTGAAATGTGGTTATTTTCTTGAGTCCGTCATTGCATCACCTTCTGATTTCTTTGATTTGCATCAATATTTATCTTTCTATTTCCCAGTGGGTTTTGTTTACATTTGGCCATAAATTAATCTGGGAACCAAATCCCCTCCTTCCCAGTTTACTCCACAGCATAACAGATATTCAATAATCTTGTTTAAGACCGTTCTAAAGTCTAAGGAATGGTCATGGTTTCAAAGATTTGAATGGGGCACAACACACAAGGTGCGAGTATTCTGTTTAAGACATTATTCAACCTAGGCCTCACCACCACCGAAAATACTCAAATATCCTTTCTCTCAATAGGATTCATTGAGCGATATCTTTAGTATGTTTTTTGGGGTCTTGGTAATACGGTCATACAATAGCCATTTCTTTTTTGTATTTTAATTATGAAGACAAATTGGTAGTTTGTTTTTTGTTGATAAAGTCCCCGTCTGCTGCAGGTTTATGTGTTCTCTGGGATAGCTGGCTGTCGTTTTACTGTGCTCTTGTGGTTTCACTAACACTGTTAGCATATGTCACGCTATGACATTATCCAGACAATGAAGACAGACCCTGAGCCTGACACTGTGTGTGTGTATACCCTGTTCCCCTGCTTCCCAGACATGGAGTAAACTGAATGGTTTGCTAGTCCAGCTGGTCTCGTGGACTTAACCATAAGAACCATGTAATACACACATGCAGACGGGTGGGGGACGACAACAACAACAAGGCAAATAAGAACATTGTTTGTTTTTCGAGTCAGACTGTGGGCCTGTCAGTGGAGGTATGGAGAGTAGTGGATGAGAACAGAGGAGAATGGGCCTGTCAGTGGAGGTATGGAGAGTAGTGGATGAGAACGGGAGGAGAATGGGCCTGTCAGTGGAGGTATGGAGAGTAGTGGATGAGAACAGAGGAGAATGGGCCTGTCAGTGGAGGTATGGAGAGTAGTGGATGAGAACAGAGGAGAATGGGCCTGTCAGTGGAGGTATGGAGAGTAGTGGATGAGAACAGAGGAGAATGGGCCTGTCAGTGGAGGTATGGAGAGTAGTGGATGAGAACGGGAGGAGAATGGGCCTGTCAGTGTAGGTATGGAGAGTAGTGGATGAGAACAGAGGAGAATGGGCCTGTCAGTGGAGGTATGGAGAGTAGTGGATGAGAACGGGAGGAGAATGGGCCTGTCAGTGGAGGTATGGAGAGTAGTGGATGAGAACAGAGGAGAATGGGCCTGTCAGTGGAGGTATGGAGAGTAGTGGATGAGAACAGAGGAGAATGGGCCTGTCAGTGGAGGTATGGAGAGTAGTGGATGAGAACAGAGGAGAATGGGCCTGTCAGTGGAGGTATGGAGAGTAGTGGATGAGAACAGAGGAGAATGGGCCTGTCAGTGGAGGTATGGAGAGTAGTGGATGAGAACAGAGGAGAATGGGCCTGTCAGTGGAGGTATGGAGAGTAGTGGATGAGAACAGAGGAGAATGGGCCTGTCAGTGGAGGTATGGAGAGTAGTGGATGAGAACAGAGGAGAATGGGCCTGTCAGTGGAGGTATGGAGAGTAGTGGATGAGAACAGAGGAGAATGGGCCTGTCAGTGGAGGTATGGAGAGTAGTGGATGAGAACGGGAGGAGAATGGGCCTGTCAGTGTAGGTATGGAGAGTAGTGGATGAGAACAGAGGAGAATGGGCCTGTCAGTGGAGGTATGGAGAGTAGTGGATGAGAACGGGAGGAGAATGGGCCTGTCAGTGGAGGTATGGAGAGTAGTGGATGAGAACAGAGGAGAATGGGCCTGTCAGTGGAGGTATGGAGAGTAGTGGATGAGAACAGAGGAGAATGGGCCTGTCAGTGGAGGTATGGAGAGTAGTGGATGAGAACGGGAGGAGAATGGGCCTGTCAGTGGAGGTATGGAGAGTAGTGGATGAGAACAGAGGAGAATGGGCCTGTCAGTGTAGGTATGGAGAGTAGTGGATGAGAACAGAGGAGAATGGGCCTGTCAGTGGAGGTATGGAGAGTAGTGGATGAGAACAGAGGAGAATGGGCCTGTCAGTGGAGGTATGGAGAGTAGTGGATGAGAACAGAGGAGAATGGGCCTGTCAGTGGAGGTATGGAGAGTAGTGGATGAGAACAGAGGAGAATGGGCCTGTCAGTGGAGGTATGGAGAGTAGTGGATGAGAACGGGAGGAGAATGGGCCTGTCAGTGTAGGTATGGAGAGTAGTGGATGAGAACAGAGGAGAATGGGCCTGTCAGTGGAGGTATGGAGAGTAGTGGATGAGAACAGAGGAGAATGGGCCTGTCAGTGGAGGTATGGAGAGTAGTGGATGAGAACGGGAGGAGAATGGGCCTGTCAGTGGAGGTATGGAGAGTAGTGGATGAGAACAGAGGAGAATGGGCCTGTCAGTGTAGGTATGGAGAGTAGTGGATGAGAACAGAGGAGAATGGGCCTGTCAGTGGAGGTATGGAGAGTAGTGGATGAGAACAGAGGAGAATGGGCCTGTCAGTGGAGGTATGGAGAGTAGTGGATGAGAACAGAGGAGAATGGGCCTGTCAGTGGAGGTATGGAGAGTAGTGGATGAGAACAGAGGAGAATGGGCCTGTCAGTGGAGGTATGGAGAGTAGTGGATGAGAACAGAGGAGAATGGGCCTGTCAGTGGAGGTATGGAGAGTAGTGGATGAGAACAGAGGAGAATGGGCCTGTCAGTGGAGGTATGGAGAGTAGTGGATGAGAACGGGAGGAGAATGGGCCTGTCAGTGTAGGTATGGAGAGTAGTGGATGAGAACAGAGGAGAATGGGCCTGTCAGTGGAGGTATGGAGAGTAGTGGATGAGAACAGAGGAGAATGGGCCTGTCAGTGGAGGTATGGAGAGTAGTGGATGAGAACGGGAGGAGAATGGGCCTGTCAGTGGAGGTATGGAGAGTAGTGGATGAGAACAGAGGAGAATGGGCCTGTCAGTGTAGGTATGGAGAGTAGTGGATGAGAACAGAGGAGAATGGGCCTGTCAGTGGAGGTATGGAGAGTAGTGGATGAGAACAGAGGAGAATGGGCCTGTCAGTGGAGGTATGGAGAGTAGTGGATGAGAACAGAGGAGAATGGGCCTGTCAGTGGAGGTATGGAGAGTAGTGGATGAGAACAGAGGAGAATGGGCCTGTCAGTGGAGGTATGGAGAGTAGTGGATGAGAACAGAGGAGAATGGGCCTGTCAGTGGAGGTATGGAGAGTAGTGGATGAGAACAGAGGAGAATGGGCCTGTCAGTGGAGGTATGGAGAGTAGTGGATGAGAACGGGAGGAGAATGGGCCTGTCAGTGTAGGTATGGAGAGTAGTGGATGAGAACAGAGGAGAATGGGCCTGTCAGTGGAGGTATGGAGAGTAGTGGATGAGAACAGAGGAGAATGGGCCTGTCAGTGGAGGTATGGAGAGTAGTGGATGAGAACAGAGGAGAATGGGCCTGTCAGTGGAGGTATGGAGAGTAGTGGATGAGAACAGAGGAGAATGGGCCTGTCAGTGGAGGTATGGAGAGTAGTGGATGAGAACAGAGGAGAATGGGCCTGTCAGTGGAGGTATGGAGAGTAGTGGATGAGAACAGAGGAGAATGGGCCTGTCAGTGGAGGTATGGAGAGTAGTGGATGAGAACAGAGGAGAATGGGCCTGTCAGTGGAGGTATGGAGAGTAGTGGATGAGAACAGAGGAGAATGGGCCTGTCAGTGGAGGTATGGAGAGTAGTGGATGAGAACAGAGGAGAATGGGCCTGTCAGTGGAGGTATGGAGAGTAGTGGATGAGAACAGAGGAGAATAGTTCAGTTGTATTTTCATGGTGATTGGGGGAGCAGGCCGATACTTGGCCACGACCCAGGAGGAGAGGTGAGGGGGAAGAAGAGGAGGACATGATTGAAGTTCTCGGGTACCTGCTGTCACTATGATGCTGCACAGAGAGGAACGTAGTGACACGCACACACATACAGACACACACACACACACACACACACACATACAGACACACACACACACACACACACATACAGACACACACACACACACACACACACACAGACAGACAGACACACATACAGACACACACACACACACACACACACACACACATACAGACACACACACACACACACATAAAGAAAGGCTTGAAGCAATAGAGAGTTCCGTAGTCTAAATCCTATGGGCCCTGCTGTGAGGGTCCAACGCCCCTGGCCGGGATGAAGACTAGGAACACGATTATTTATCTCTCTGCTGCTTCTCAGGCGTGTGTGTGTGTGTGTGTGTGTGTGTGTTTCCAGGCCTGGGAAACATTGACACGTCACTAATCACTCTCCTATACTGCCACAGTTTTTCCAAAATCCAAACAGAAATGATTTTTGGAACCATGTGTCCTTAACATTTTATCTCTCTGCTTTTGTCATGGTCCTAGAAGGTGCTGCTATCCATATATTTTTTTCATTTTATTTAACTAGGCAAGTCAGGTAAGAACAAAGTCTTATTTTACAACGACAGCCTACCCCAGGCCGACACTATGCCAGTTGTTCGCCGCCCTGTGTGGGACTCCCAATCACGGACCGGATGTGACACAGCCTGGATTCAAACCAGGTACTGTAGTGATGCCGCTTGCACTGAGATGCAGTTGCCTTAGACCGCTGTCCCACTTGGGAGGAACATCCTTCCTAATCACATTTCTGTTCATTCATTCAGCATGGACTTGTTTATTGTCTCTTTAACAAATTACTTTTAGTGGTATTTTGTGTTAGGTGTGTGTCTGTGTAAATGGTCTTTTCCCCAGGAACCCTGGTCAGTCAGTCTGTGTGTTATTTTAACGGTCTGTCAACCAGTCAGATCTCTTATTTATTTGAGGTAGGGAGGGAGGGAGGGGTAAAATGGAGGAGTCACAAAGTGTACCAGAGGAAAATGTAGCATGAGGTGATCTCATAGTTCGACTAAAGGCTAGAATGAAAGAGAGAGAGAGACGTAGAGCGAGGTAGGGAGGGGAGAGAGAGAGAGAGTTAGGAGAGAGAGAGAGAGAGAGAGAGAGAGAGAGAGAGAGAGAGAGAGAGAGAGAGAGAGAGAGAGAGAGACGTAGAGCGAGGTAGGGAGGGGAGAGAGAGAGAGAGTTAGGAAGAGAGAGAGAGAGAGAGAGAGAGAGAGAGAGAGAGAGAGAGAGAGAAACAGCTGTGTGTGCTTGACCGTGTCCCTGTGGAAACAGTAGAGCTGCTGCGGAGTAATATTAACAACTTACAAAACACCCTCTGTGGAAAATAACATTAGGCCTTATTTATTGCCCTTCTTGTAACTGGGCATGAATCCCTCCAACATGTCATCTCTGATAGCTGTTGAGTGTTGTTGAATGTGATCACCTATTGTTTATCTCAATTTGCTTTTAAAACGTTGTATTCATTCAGTGTGATTTTGTCAACCATAGACAGTACTCTACACTGGCGATGACAAGTGAAGAGCTCTCGATCCATCTTGAGTCTGTAAACTGCACATAGTATTATATTAACACACACCTGGAGGAGAGGACAGGAGAGGAGAGAGGACACAGAGGAGAGGAGAGAGGAGACAGAGGAGAGGAGAGAGGAGACAGCGGAGAGGACAGGAGAGGAGAGAGGAGAGGAGAGGACAGGAGAGGAGAGAGGAGAGGAGAGAGGACGCGCTTGAGAGGAGAGGAGAGGAGAGGAGAGAGGAGACAGAGGAGACGACAGGAGAGGAGAGAGGAGAGGAGAGGAGACGCAGAGGAGAGGAGAGGAGAGGAGAGGAGAGAGGAGACAGCGGAGAGGACAGGAGAGGAGAGAGGAGAGGAGAGGAGAAGAGAGGAGAGGAGAGGAGAGAGGAGAGGAGAGAGGACGCAGAGGAGAGGAGAGGAGAGAGGAGACAGCGGAGAGGACAGGAGAGGAGAGAGGAGAGGAGAGAGGAGAGGAGAGGACAGGAGAGGAGAGAGGAGAGGAGAGAGGACGCAGAGGAGAGGAGAGGAGAGAGGAGAGAGAGGAGAGGAGAGGACAGGAGAGGAGACAGAGGAGAGGAGAGGACAGGAGAGGAGACAGAGGAGAGGAGAGGTAAGGGGCACCCAACTGACCTCCTAACCCGTCTGACTAACATCTGTCACCTCCTTGTCCTCTCATCTGTTTCTCTTCTGTCCCCATCTAATGGCAGATCCCTATTTGTTTACCTTCTCTCTCTCTCTCTCTCTGTCTCTCTCTCTCTGTCTCTCTCTCTCTCTCTCTCTCTCTCTCTCTCTCTCTCTCTCTGTCTCTGTCTCTGTCTCTGTCTCTGTCTCTGTCTCTGTCTCTGTCTCTGTCTCTCTCTCTCTCTCTGTCTCTCTCTCTCTCTCTCTCTCTCTCTCTCTCTCTCTCTCTCTCTCTCTCTCTCTCTCTCTCTCTCTCTGTCTCTGTCTCTCTGTCTCTACGTCTATCTCTCTCTCTCTGTCTGTCTCTCTCTCTCTCCACCCCTTCCCTCTCTCTCTGACCCTTTCTTCTCTCTCTCTCTCTCTCTGCTTCCTCTCCGCATTCCAGAACCAAATGCCACAAGAAGATAAATGTCGCTCCACTCTGCAACACTACGCCGGGATGAATACCTCATGTTGCCAGAGAGAAGCCAGAGACGTTATTTTTTTGTTGTTGCATATGTTAAGGAAATGGTTTGAAGTTGGCACTAATGTATGAATTATAACACAGTAACCAACTTCACTTTATTAGAAATCATGGGGCTGATTATGAAAAACAATTGCTACAAAACATCAGATATTTTATTTTAGTCTTATTACACATCTTATCATTACTTCCTCCTTGTATATATTTCAAATATGTTAGTAGTTTAGATTTTAAATCTGTTTCCATTTTTATTAGGCGTTCCGTTTTTATTTAGTTTTTCTCTCTCATGGAACCAACCGGATGTCTTTCATGTAAAGAGCACTGAAGAGCAGGGCCTGTAAACCATATTAAAGGAAAAAACATGGGATTTTTTTTGTTCCATGACTCAAACTAGCTGTTCTAAAATGGATGGTATTTTCTGTTTGATGTGAATTATACACCTTTTTTTTAAATTGAAAATCAGAGGCTTACAGAATCACAACATAATAAGGAAAACATAACACACTATTGTCTCCTACCTCTTGGTTTGTCCACGGTAAGACCAGGTACATTTCCCCCTGGGACACAGTACAGTGAGCTGGCTGTTGTGTTGTTGTGCTATAGCTACATGAAGGAAATTGACTCAATTTCCTCTGAAGGGTCAAAAGGGTCCTGTACGACAAAACTGGATCTAGATAGATACACTGGGTCTAGATACACTGGGTGTAGATAGATACACTGGGTTTAGATACACTGGGTCTAGATACACTGGGTCTGGATACACTGGGTCTAGATACACTGGGTGTAGATACACTGGGTCTAGATAGATACACTGTGTCTAGATAGATACACTGGGTTTAGATACACTGGGTCTAGATACACTGGGTCTGGATACACTGGGTCTAGATACACTGGGTGTAGATACACTGGGTCTAGATAGATACACTGGGTCTAGATAGATACACTGGGTCTGGATAGATACACTTGGTCTAGATAGATACACTGGGTCTAGATACACTGGGTCTAGATAGATAAACTGGGTCTGGATAGATACACTGGGTCTAGATACACTGGGTCTGGATAGATACACTGGGTCTGGATAGATACACTGGGTCTGGATAGATACACTGGGTCTAGGTACACTGGGTCTAGACAGATACACTGGGTCTAGATTGATACACTGGGTCTGGATAGATACACTGGGTCTGGATAGATATACTGCGTCTGGATAGATACCCTGGGTCTGGATAGATATACTGGGTCTGGATAGATATACTGCGTCTGGATAGATACACTGGGTCTGGATAGATACACTTGGTCTAGATTGATACACTGGGTCTAGATAGATACACTGGGTCTGGATAGA